>PVJO010008957.1:0-72176 GCA_004026905.1 Hystrix cristata | reverse complement strand
TTGTGAAACTAAACAGCAAAGGGACAGTAAAGAGGCAAGACCAGGCAGGGGCCCCCTGTTGTCTCTGTTTCCTTGGATCAGAGTAGTGGAGCTGGTGAGAAAGACTTGATGCTGGGTGTATTTGGAGGGTAGACGCTGCAGTATTGTTGGTGGCTCGATGTGGGATGTAAGAAAAAGAAGAAAGTCAGCAGCCACCTAAGGAACCGGAAGGCGGCTCATGGGTGCTGGAGTGGGGCGGATGTTGGTGCACAGGCACAGGGGAAAGGCAGGTGCTGTTCTGGATGTGTGCGGTTAAGCTGCCCATCGTCCACCCATGCAGGGAAGCGGAGGAGGCAGCGCATGAGGCAGATCAGTGCTCATGGCAGGAGCCCAGCTGTCAGTGCGAAAGGCTCTTGAGGTTACCGATCAGCTCTTTACGCAGGACATGAGCGTAAGGTCACATTTACCTGTTCACCTCTGCACCTGCTACTTCCCACCAAGGAGACAGGAGCCGGAGCAAGAGCTCACGCAGCACAGAGAACTGACGAAAGGGGGAGCAGCATGGCCCGGCTGCGGCAGTGCCGCATGTCCTGTCTGCATGGAGGCCGCGGCGTGGCGGGGTTCCCGCTCTAGCTTGTGGCCCTGGGTAGCTTTCGGCCTCTGCATTCTCTTCTCTAGGTCAGACGCAGTCATGCTACCTTTCACGGGACCTCAGGGCTGGAAGAGGCTCCGTTAGTCCTGCAGTTTGGTCAGCACCCCAAGATCGCTCCATTTCCTCCCGTCTCTAACCTGCCAGGTCTCCCGCCTGTGTCTGCCCCCTTGATTCCGTCCTGAGCAGTGTGGCTAGAGTTGTCTCTCCAGGGTGTGGGACAGGTAACGTCAGTGTCCTCTGTACCCCACTCACCCTTTGGGTAAAGGCGCGCTCCTTAGCCATGGGGTGGCCTCCGGGGTTCCGCGTGGTCCAGCCTCCCAGCCTCACGCTGCCGCCTGCCTGCCACATCTCTGTTTCCATCTGGTGGACCTTCCAGCTAAGGCCCCACGCTGTTGCTTGTCCTGCGTTCCTGTCCTCTCTCTCCTACGTCAGCTCACATGTCACTTCTTCCAGGAAGCTGTCAGGACATGCCTCTGCCTCCTTATCCTGCTTTGACTGACTTGTGCGGCCCCCCCACCGCAGCATGATCTCAATAACCTTCACTCGGGACTCGTGCCCAGCGGCGGCTCAGAAAGTGCTGGCTAATACTGTTAGCACATTTGCTTTCCTACTGTACTGCAGACCCCGCAGAGCTGTGAGTGCTCTTCTCTGGTGTGTGAGGACAGCTGTCCCTTGGTGTTGTGGAGCGCGGCATGCTTGTGGGATGGCGTACTAGGTTCCCTAGAAAGTGTGGGGAGAAGAGTAGATGTTCTATAAGCTCAAAAAGACAAGAAGATTGGGGGAAAGTAGGGAAGTGGACAGGAAAACTAGTGGAGAAAAAGGAAACCCATCAAGTAAATTATAGTAAATTCCTGTAGGAAAATGCCATAGAAGAATATTTAAGTAACATGGTAAATGGTTTGTAGTAAGTTGTTAGGTGAGCACAAGTAGCCTCCATAGAGAAGTTTGTCGGGGTATTTTCTTTGTCCCAGGGAAATACAAAATGTTTGTTTTCCCCTTTAAGCTTTTCTGTATTTTAGAGTCTTCTGTAATATAGCCACACTTAGGGTCACAGTTATAAATGACCACCCTCTGGAAGAAAAAGGGAAAAACCTGATGCCGACGAGAGTGGTGTAAGATCGGAACTTGACGTTAGGGTCAGTCTTACCTGGACGGCTGAACGCGCATAAATTCTTCCTGTTTGTTATTAAAAAACTGAATATATTTACTTTAGAAACTGCAGCACAGAAGGTAAAAACACCCATCGTGTTATCCACAAACACCGTTAGTGCACAGGTGTGTTGTCTGGTGTGTGGTGTGTCTGTGTGTATGTGAGGGGCGGAGGGAGAGATTGAGGAATGGACCTGGGTCGAGCTAGAGATGGAGGTGTGTGTACATTTCTACCCACACTGCATTCATATATAACTTCAAGGCTGGCACAATTTTTCTGTGAACAGCTGGTAGTAATGTGTTGGGCTTGCAGGCTCCATGGTGGTGTCCCTGTTATTGCTTCCCCTTCCTTCCCCTGCACCTTCGTTCCTCCCTTAAAAAATGTGAAAAATACCATACCCAAAACAGCCCACTGCTGGGATGTGGCTGCCAGTCCCTGGTTCTGTAATATATTGATCATAATGTGCTTGAGACGAGACCACATGCCCCTCTCTGAAGTCTTTTTAACAGCAGTGAAGTGAATCACTAATCAGAAGTAGCAGATCTAATGTGAACATCGGTCAGATTAGTCGTGGGGTTTTTGACTAAATCTTCCCAGCACAGCCCTACGTGGATGGTGAGGAAGTACACTCACAGACAACAGGACACATTCTGAGAAGTTCCCCGTGGGCAGTTTCATCATTGTGTGAATGCGTCAGAGTGTACTTAGACAAACCAAGACGACCGTGGTGTCTGTGAGTAATAGAATCAGGCCCACCGTAGTGCATGTGTTCTGTGATTGACCGCAGAGTCCTTACTGTAGCATGTGGCTGCAGTCCTTAAGTAGAGTTTCCAGGACCGGGTCATTAGAAACTCCTTAAAATGTTCTTAAAGTTTTCTTTCTTTGCCCTTGAATAAGACCGACTGACTTTCTCTCTCTCCCTCTTGTGTGGTACTGGGGATTGAACCCAGGGACTTTGCACTGAGCCACATCCTCAGCCCATTTTTAATTTTCCTTTTGAGGCAAGGTGTTGCGGAGTTGCCCAGCCTGAGGTTAAACTTGCAATCCTCTTACCTCGGCCTCCCACAGAGCTGGGATTATAGGCATGTGCCACCATGCCCAGTTTTTGAGTATGACTTTACTGAAGAATGATGTTGGAGAGTGAATATAATGATTGCTATATATCATTCAAATTAATTTCCATTGTTAGAGTCGCTTCATAGATTGTATGCACTCTGTCTTCAGGGGTACATGGTCAATTTAACAAAAGTATCATATATTGAATAATCTATTACGAAGAATTTTCCACCAGCTGAATAGAATAACCTGTGGATTTATTTTCCAGATATGCTCAGTGAAGGAACGGCACGCCAGTGAAATGCGAGATTTGCCAAGTCGCTATGTTGAGATAGGTATGGCTCCTTCACCTGTCTTCTCTGAGTGTAAAACTACAAAAGAGCCTCCTTTGAGTAAGTGCAAGTCCAAGGCTATGTTCTTCTTCCGGGCTCATCTCTTAGTATGTACATTGAGTAGACCCAGGAGCTTTTGTGTTTTGGAACTTTACTTGGAAACCCTTTTGAAAAGGCTCTTTCTCAATTTCACATGATGCATCAGTCTTGTAATTGGCTTTGAAGTCGGATAACCGGGGGCCTGGGTTCTGGTTTTGCTGTCTCCCACCCGGGCTTTGGACGCACTTCTGCGCGCTTCGGTAGTCTCACTGGTATCCTGTGGGAAAGATGCCCTGTTTCCCAGGTGAGTCGTAAGAGTGAGTGCACGCAGGGACCTCGCGCAGTGCTGGCACCTGGTCCTGCCACCTTGCGCCTCCTGAGTCTTCGTTTGCACCACTGTCCTAGTCTTTGATCTGGACCACTGCAGCAGCTTTGGAACTGGTTTATCTCCTCTCACCGGGCGTAACTCTAATCCACTCTCCCCGCTGCAGTGAAATACAGATCGCGTTATGTCATCGTCCTCCTGCCCCTTCCCATTGTTCTGAGGGTGAGGAGGACCGTGGTTCTTGGCGTGGAGCACAAAGGGCAGCACTTTCTGTGCCCCTGTGGCCATCGCTCTACCAAGCCTCTCCTCAGTCTGCCATCTCCTCAGGCCCTCTTTCCCCTCCGTCTGGAACAGTTTTCCTGCTTCTTTGCACTTCCCTGACGCTCACGCAGGCTTCAGCTCGAGTGTTGCTTTCCTGGGAGTGCCCACCGGGTCCTAACTAGGCCACCCCCCACGCGGGCTTGTTTCACCCTGCGCCACCCTTGGAAATGCAGTGGCAGCCGCCGCGTGCTTCCTGGCTGCGTCCTGTGACTTCGCCGGACGGTCACATGGGTGCCGGCACACACTGCTTCTGTTTCTGCTCACTCTTGGTGTCTCATGGACCTGGCCCAATGCCTGGCATGCAGAAGGTGCTAAATAATACCACGTCGAGTGATCTGATGACTGGGGAGCAGCTGCTCGGGAGGGGTGTGCCCAGGACGGTATGTCACTACCTTTCTAACTCAGTTTGCAGGAATTATTCTGAGGGGAAAAAGTTGTGCTGTAAGTCAGCTGTAAAGTTCGTTGGCCCATTCGGATGGTGAATGAGAAATAAATACTTGATGGGTTAATATAGTAAGGCAAAGCTGAAAGAAGTCATTTGGTCTGCATTACCCATATGACTAATGTGGTAATAGTATTTAAATCTGGGCTATTTTGTACTTGAAGTCAAAAGTTTGTTTTTGTTTTCGCATATGTACCATGTTCTGAGAAAGGCTGAAGAATAAGATAGTAGAGAAACCTGGTAATTAGAAAAATAACATTGTTTCACTATCCCCCTCTTTTTTCCTGCCTTCCCTTCCCTACCAGGGGAAAAAAAATCACTGAACATCTCAGTGCATCGTGTCTTGAGAAATAATATTTGAATTTTTAAATACAAAAATGTAAAAGTAATTACCAGAAAAGTAGAGAAGTACAACCGTTGTCATCTTCTCTTTTTGGTTGGTATTTATTGCTCACGTCCTCGGTGTGGGGCCTTGTGCTGTGTGTGTGTTACTGGCATTAACTTACTTCACTCCCACAGCCATTCTGGAGATGCGGGTGTGCGCTTTTCAGTCTATAGATGGAGGAGTTGAGGGTCCCGGAGGTAAATAGCTCATCCAAGACCCTGCTACTGTGGTGTCAGAACGGGTGGGATCTAACTGCAGAACGACCGGAAACGTGCCCAAGCAACTGGGCGGTTTGCTGAACTAATGCGTGAGCTTGAGGAGGTAACAGCTTTCCTGAACCTCGCTTTCCCCGCCTGTTAAATGGAAGCGAGGCTGCCCCCTTTCAGGATGGTGTGAGTCGTACCCGACAAGGTCACATGCCTAACATAGTACTCGGCACTAGTAGTCACTCACTAAATCATGGCAGTGATTATCACCTGCGCACTCCCAGCCCCACTGTGGCTGCTAATAGCTGTCCCCACAGTGGCTGTATGAGCCCAGAGCTGTGGGATCGTCATATTAAAGCGTACTGTAATTAATGTGAAACAGACTGTGCCAGTGCTCAGTATATCACAATACTGACATTTTACTGCTATAGTTAGTGGTTAAGTACCATTTTTTCCCCTCGTGAGAACAAACCCTAACAATAGAAACCATTTCCACAGGAGGAGGCAAAGTGGTTTGGATAAGAGCTCTTAAGTAGGATAAAGGAAACGGGAGCTATAAGGAGGTCTGGATTACGATTTACTTTAGCCCTGAACAGTGTGAGCCTCTTTTTTTAGTAAATAAGGTAAAAATGGCACGGAGGTTAAAGGAAAATCTGTGGGTGCACATTCTTTAGCAGCCAGATGTTTCTATCTCTTACGAAAATTACAAAAACAACATCAAAGTTATTCCTGCTAATAGGATATTGGTACTGTAAATGAAAAATAATAATGCTAATAAAGAGTAAGTATGCTGGCCGGTCATCACCCCACAAAGAGATTCTCTGCACATAGGATTTTCAGGTGTCCTTTTTTCTTCCAGATTATATTGCTAAAAGTAGACCGTGGTCCAGGCCTGTTATACTCATGTTAACCTCACTTGGATCTCTTGGATCCTCACAGGACTTTCTACTCTCTGGGCCTTTTCACCAGTCTGTCTTGGTCTCTGTGGAGTGGTAGTTGGAAGCTCACAGGTTGTTGGAGAGCTCATGGGACACAGAGCTCACACCTGTGTGTGTTTGTGTCCCTTTCTGGATGTCTGCTGCCAGGGTCTGATGGCCCACATGCAAGGAATTAATGGTTGACTTCTTGATCTCATGCAAATATTTGTTTAAAAAATAATTGAGGTAAACAACTACATGGAAGTTACACAGTTGACAGAGAAGCCAGGAAGAAAGAAAGGCAGGCGTAAAGAAGGGTCATTAAAAAAAAGTTTTTTAGCTCATACTAATTACACAGATGAATGAGTTTCATTGTGACATTTTCATACACGTATATAACATGGTGTATTGGTTGGGTTCTCTAGAGGAACAGTTTGTTGGTTGGTTGGTTGGTGGTCTGTGCCAGGGGATTTATTAGGTGGGCTCGCAGGATCAGAGGCAGGAAAGTCTGCAGTAGTTGTCTGCATGCTGGAGAGCTGGAGGATCCAGCACTGCTCATAGGAAGCTGGAAGGTGCAGTACAAGAGGGACCAACGCTGTGGTGCCAGTCCTAGAATGAAGGCCCAGAAGCTCCCTGGAGAGTCCCTGGAGTGAGTCTGTGGGGAAAGCCTGAGTCTGGATGCCACAAACTGGAGTCTGGGTGGCACCAAACTGGAGTCTGATGCCACAGTTGATGGCATTACAGAAAACGCACCTGGTCGAGCAGAATGGTGCCTTTCAGATGCAGGCCAACTTCCTCCTTGTCCCTTGTTTCCCTCTAGGCCACAAGGCTCTGGGCAGGTCTTCCTCCCTCGGTGTGCTGGCCTACATGCCGGCCTTAGCTGGGAACACCCCCAGTAGACTTCAGCGATGAAGAGAAAATCCCCAGGGCCTGTGGACTAATAGGGTAGTCACTGGCCACTGGAGGCCACTGAATCTTTAGAGTGTATTTTTTTGTGATGGTAGGTTGAAATGTGTCACTTACCAGGTTCTAAAAACTTAGTATGAAAATAGAAAGGATGGAACCTCATTAAATAACTTCTAAAGTCGTTACATGTTGAAATTTGACCACAAGGGGTTATCAAAATATATGGTGAATGTTTAAATAAAAAATATTATTATAGTAGAAGATACATTACTGTTAACCCCCCTCAAAACATGTCCCCCTTGCTTGGAACACAGTCGTCACATTGTTCTTGCTACTTTCTAAAGCAGTGCTGGGAGTCCTTTTCCATTCTCCAGGAGGAGTGACCAAAAATTTGGTGAATGCTGCTGCCAAGTGCCATCCAATGGAAAAGGTAGGTTCATAGAAACATGATAATATGTCCCCATCTGCCTTATTCACTGGATCTGCTACTGTGTGACTTCTGGCTCTTCCCCAAAGTCAAAATGACCAATAAAGGGAGCCGTTTTGAGTCAATTCAGGGCATAGAGGCAGCCAGTACAGTGCAACTAAAGACACTCAAAAAGGAAGACTTCAGAACCGCATCAGAAAGTGACAAGAACAGTGGGATTCATGTATTTGAAAGAAGAGGGTGCAGATTTTGAGGGATTCAAGGCAATGTGTCTTTTACTGTAATTTTTAAAAATTTAAACATTCACCGTGCTTTTCGATCACACCTTGCATGTTGTTGAACTGCCACTTTCAAAGCTTTTGCTCCTTATTGTGATAATAAAAAAACCTTTTAAATTGCATATGTAATTTTGGCTTGCATTATATTTCCGCTGGGCAGCACTGATGAAAAATTTCAGCCTCCCTTCTGGATCAGGACTGCACACAATTGTATTAATCTCATCCTCATTCTGGATCCAGAAGACCTGATGAAGAGAATTTTCGTGTGAATAGCCCTTTTGAAACTCTTTTTCTGTAATCCAGGGTACCTAGGCATGCTTTATTCTGCAGAATAAATGAGTGCAGAGGCCGTTGCCCTTCCATCAGGAAGAGGAAGGCTGTTGTAGCTGGGACGCCCACCACCCTGATTCTTCAGTGGGTTGCTGTGTGTCTGGCCGCAGCACTCTCGGCCGGGCCCTAGAACTGTCCCCACATTGCGCAGATCACCTTGTTCGTCTTCTGTGGCTCCCTCCGGAAACTGCATTTTCTCTCTTCACCTGACAGCTTTTGTTTCCTGTTTTTGTTTTGCGTTCCGTAAACAGCAGAATCTGTTTACTTTATGATTTATCATTTTCTGGATAATCCATTCAAAGGTGAGCCATTAGATCTGTAAACCATCTGTATTTAAATGAGTTTCCTTTAGGAAAAAAAAGATTTTTATTAAAGTCATTAAAATTATTATTCTATGCAGTAGAATAAAATTTCAGGGAAAATAAATAAACTTTCACTGGCCCACTGAAATACTGAAGTATAAAGCCAGTGATTACCTGAAGATGTTTAACAAAGCCCATAGACTTTTATATATTTTCTCCATGTTGTTTAGAAGAATAAATATTACCATTCAGTATTTCCTTCCCCTCCGTTCTGATACATCTGTCTCTGGCCAGCTCTTGGATTCAGCATTAATACAAACATTAAACTGTATCATCTTAGACCTAAAGGCACTCATGTTTCATTGTGTTAGTGAAGAAGAATGGGAAAACCCCATTGTTCTTTCTGTGATGTCTTGTTTTAAGTCAGAATAGTTGCAGACATTTTCATAAACAAGAACTCAAATTAGAAATGAGGGTTTTTTTCAACCTTGATTTCATTACTAGTGGGTATTAATGGAGATGATTGCTATGTGGGAGAGACTCACAGCTGAGATGAACAGCCACTTAGAACTCTGAATTCATGAATCATACTGGGTTAGATGACTGTAGTTTTATTTAAGATGATGTGTGTTGATATTAGGAAATTATTTTAACAGAGAATGTTATAGTTTTGACAGGATGTGGATAACTTGTTTCTGTCCCTCTGGAAATCTTGGTAATGTCATTTTTGTCCTCAAAATCTTTTCTTTTATAAATAACATTAGTGTTTGTAATTTGCTATTACTATATGTAGTCTGTCAAAAATTATTACTATTTCTCAAGTGGCAAAGTCTGATAAGCTTAGTACTTAACAAATGAGCACTGAACAATATCTGGCATTGAGAACCAGCTTCTGCAGTCTTGTTTCTTTCAAGAACACATTGTTAGTTTCTACCCTACTCCTGGAGCCCATGAAGTTTTCTGTCTTGTTTGTGCAAGCTGCTGCAGACTACAGAATGGGAAGGTACAGGAGGGAAGATTTGGGTAGGACTGTTTTCTAGCTTCTCTGTTCTATGTCTTACAGCTCATTGGTAAGGCCCAGGTCTTTGTAAATATCTGGTTAATTTTAGCAGACCCTGGCACTGCCTGCCCACAAACCTGGCAGCCCTACTGGTTCCCCACCACATGTTTTGTGGTTGAGTGATGTGTTTTCAGTGGGTACTTGTAGCACACAAGTGTAGCAAGACCTCGGGGTCCCCGTGAGATGAGGTCCTGCAGCGCTGCTGATTCTCTGTCCTTCATCTGGCTCACTGGCAGAGGAACGGTATGGTAGCATTTCAGTGATGGAATGTGATTTGGTAAATAGAACCCATGCCCGTTTTACCAGTCAGGAGTGATGGCAACCACAACCTCCTGTTCGTTTGCCTGTATGTTTCTAGAAGGTGATACTCCACCTTCTCCGTGACTGGGTCTGGGTCCTGTGGCCTTGTGCTATTCAGCAGTGCCCTTAACACTGCCACTCGTCCCACCGGCCCCAGCCCCACACAGCACGGTGTCACCTTGACCTTCCTCAGCCTGGCTGCACTGAGCATGTGCAGCCCTGCTTTGTGGTTGAGGCTCTGACATACACCGTGTTTGCTGGAGAACTGGGACCAGAATCTACACTCGGACCTCCTGTTACAGTTCTTCCCAGGACCCCAGGATCACTTAAGTGGTTTAATTAAGGAAAAGGTATAAGAAAGACTATCCTTTTTTAAGTTGATGTTGTTAACTATTTTGGAATTTTTTTGGTCATCTATTTTAGAGTGAAAATTAAATTGTAAAAACGTTTTTGCAAAGAGAAAAGAAAGATGAGCAAAGACAAGGAACACTGAGCCATTTCAAGGCAGAGAGAGGAGGAGGAGGAAAAGCTCGATAGCCCTGTTCTATCTGTATTATGGATTTTATTTCTGCTCTCATTCCTTTATCTTACAGATGGGAATTCAGAATGACTTGTCAAGTTCAGTTTAGTAGAAGTTATAATCTAGATTTCCGGACTCGACATTTAGTATCGTTTCCAGCATAATTCACTGAGTTCCCCTACAGGGAAAAGAGTAGTTTTACTGTAGACATTAAGTAAGCACAGCTAATCACAGGAGCTATGGAGATGATCTGAATCAAGAAACTGTTAGAAAATGGGATGAGTCCAGATGAGAATTTACTCCCAGTTGGATCTCCAAGTGCAGCATGTGATTCTTGGAAGATTCCTGCCCATACATTACTGTATCAGTTAACTTCTGCTGTGTAACAAGCCACCCCAAAACTCATTGTCTCAAAATAACAGTCATTTCTGTTTTGCAGCAATCAAAAATCATAGGGGTTGGGGATTTAGCTCAGTGGTAGAGTGCTTGCCTAGTAAGTGCAAGGCCCTGAGTTCAATCCCTGGCACCAGTACAAAAAAAAAAAATCATAGCATAGTAATCTTCATACTTCTACTGAGCTTCAGTCAGATCTTTAGGGTTCAGTGTAATGAAATTCATGTCCTGAATTATACAAAATTTCTTCTAAATTTTAAGTAAGAAGAAGCTTGCTATTTTCCTCTAACTTCATTTCACCTAAGAAATAATGGTATTTGATCATAATGTAATGTGTGTGTTCCTTTTTTAAAATTCAAAATATTGAATACCAAAATAAAAAATCATGCTTTACAGTTGCAGAGAGCATTCCTTGTGACCACTGTACCACTGTAATGCCCCAGTTCTGAAAACAGACTTGGGCATTTGAAAAATTTAGTATTGTGATTAGCAATAGTTTCTCTTGGGTTTTATGGGTTTCAGAGTCTCCTGAGATGATTTAACCACGTGATTTTTATACTGTCTTGGCACAGTCTCCCACATGACACTATTGTCTTTGGGTTCGTGTTGGTTGGTGATAGAAATTTTCAAGTCTCGGTTCCCACACAGCCTTCCCAGGCCTTATTCTAAGGCAGCATCTTCCGTGCTGAATAATGAAAAGATACTTAACTGTGCCCCTTTATGTGACCCTCTTGCACTGACTCGTAATACTGTACATATTTATGGGGTACCAGGTGCAATAACCAAATCGAGCTAGTTAGCATCTCCATCTCCTTAAATATGGATCATTTCTTTTTAAAATGGATCCTGTCCAGCATCTAAGTTGATACATCCTAGTTGTATACTGCTTTTTGCTCCTTTTTCGTGGTGAATTTTATATCTTCTGTTTTTTGTTTTTTTCTTTTTTGCAGTGTCTCAGTTTGAGACTGAATTCTACATCAGTGGACTTGCACCTCTCTGTGACCAGCTTGTTGTCCTTTCCTATGTAAAGGAGGTTTTGGAAAAGACGGTAATTATTTTCTCCCGGGCGCAGAGGAGCTTGGGGGTGTGTTTGCAGCATCACACCAAGTCGTGTTTCCAATCAGAGGAGTCTGCTATCGTCTGCTATCGTCTGGGCGGAACTTCCGACCCCCAAAGGGAGACTGCAGAGATGACCCCAGAGACCTGACGTGTTTACCTTCAGAAGCCCTCTCACTGCCTGCCTTTGTTCCTTTTGCTGAGCAAAGAAGAGAGTCATTTTCTTCCTTCTATGTTTCATCAGTCTCTTGGTATTTTACCAGAAAGGAATGAAAGATTCCTCTTGCTGAAAGGCAAAGAAACTAAGCTGACACTGCGCATTAGTAGAAGTGACAGCAGCGAAGTTGATGGGCTGCAACAACAGAGATCCCGGTGGTCAGAGGGAAATTACTGAAAGGGCAGTTCATTATTTCCTGTGGTCCTGACATGTCTGTTTGCTTCTCAGTGATTCGAGTAGCTTGATTATTGCTTTGAAATGAACTGATGCTAACTCTCAGTTATCAATGCAAATGATAGTATGTTGAGATATGTGACCAGTAGAAAGAGCAGATCATCTGGGTTTCATTATAGTGACGGAATGAAGCCTACGTGTGGGGTCCAGTGGAGGGGCAGCTGCACTCGGCATCCCCGTGAAGCCCCGTACCCCGCCCGCCTGTATTTTTAGGGTCCAGGATGCTGCCAGGATGGGGATGGAGTGGGCAGCTTCAAGGCACAAACAAGGGAGTTTTATTGTAAAGGTTTTCGTTTGGTTGCTGTGTATAAAAGAAATTGCAGTTGATGCAAGTAAGTAGGCAAGCGGGCGCTCCTTGTTCGTACTTCCTCCTTCCTTTTCTTCCCCCCAAATGGCATGGAATAAAATGGGGGAGAAAAGCCCTGCGAGCGCTTGTTTAGAAGTTGTAGCTGCACTCAGGCACTTGCCCGAGCGAGCACTTGCATTAGGAAGCCATCACTATAGCAACTGGAGCTCTGGGTGCCCGTGTTGCTAGGCAATGCAGTGCACTCAGACCTCCTAAAATCGATAGGGTTGGCTTCTAGCCCTGTTGCAGGACATCAGTTTATTATTATTTTATTTATTTTTTGAAAATAAAAGCAGCGGCTCCTGAGGGAGTAAATAGAATGCTTTTTGATGAAGAATGTGGAGAGGACTGACAATGTGATTGAAAGAAATCAGGAAATAAGCAGTAAAATGAAAAAGGGAAAGTGTAATAAACAACTGACCAAAAAATAAGGAAAGAAAGGAAACCTTTGTTAATAAAGGAGTATCGGAAAGAAATAAAAACCAAACGGGAGCCAACCCTAATAGAGCAAATTAGAAAATAAAATTTTTTCAGAGGGAGAAGTAGTGAAGGTGTTGGAAATGACTTAAAATGTTTGTGCCAGTGCATTTAGAGACTCATTTCGTCTAGCACCAAAGTGCACCTTAAATCCTTCAACACAGAATAAACTAACAAAAAAGTTAAAGCAAAAGGAATAAAGTAGCTGGCTTCAGGCCATCCTCTTCCCCCGTTTTCTTTTTTCATATTGAAAAGATATTTCAGTCCATTAAGTAAAATTTACTTTTTCATCACTCAGTATTAGCCCCCAAATATTTCCATGTGCTGCCTTTTCCAAACGTGCCCGAGTTCATGTAGTTCCAGCCCCTCGCTGCTCTGTGTTGCCCTCTTACGCACATTACTCTTTCGCTCCATATGCATGTGTGATTTCATCATTACCGTGTTTATTAGTTGTGCACCGTTGCATCTGCTGGCTAGACTTTAATTTATTAGGCCATTCCACACTGTTTTGCCTTTCTTTCATTCACTGATAAAGCAGATGTGTTCTGAATTGTGCCAGGCACTGGGGGTCAGTGATTATCCACAGCAGATTCCTGCTGTTGGGAAGTCGGTTCCCTCCTGGCTGCCTGTTGGCCAGGGAACAAGGGTTGTAAAATGAGATGAATCACATAGCTGACTCTTTCCTTACACGTATAAAGGAGATTTTTATATACTCTAGTGACGTGGCTTTTATTTTTTTGCTGCTGTTCAAATATTTTTTTCTACTTTACCACTCTGGTTTTGACTTTATCATTTTTATAGTATTCAATTTTTTAAATATTTGAAATTTTCAGTTTTGCCTTGAGTTTTCATCTTTAAAAATTGAGAAATTTCTGATTTCTCCATAAACCTGTTAAATTATATATTCAGTAGTTTTTTTTGTTTTTTTTTTTTTTTTCCTACTAGCTGATCCTTTATAGTTGCTGTTGTATTTTTGGAAGGTTTTCACCGTATGAAATGGAGAGCTGATGCAATTGCTTCTCGGTTTTCCTAACAAAATCGATCAACAAACCCAGGTTTACTGTTTCGCTTAGGAAGTTCAGAGAGCTGTTCTGGATTTTTTCCCCCGTTTGGTTCCTCTCGTCTGTGTCTTCCTAACACAAGTGCCAAAATGCTTGGGGTATTGTTAGTTTGCAGCGTAAGTTCAAGTGTGTGTTTTGTGCGTATGTGCCAAATCCTTACAAATCATTCAATTTTAAAGTGGAGCACACTTGAGTTCCAATCCAGGGTCCATCCTAGTCCCAGTTTTCCCGTGTATCTTGGTCTTATCCTTGAGTTATGCAACTTTTATTAACCTTAATTTTTGAACCCAGTTCCTGTATGTGTAAAATTAGGCAGAGTAATGCTTAGCCGTGCAGTGTTCATTTTAATATGCGCTGAGCCGTCTGTATGTAGTCAACCTGCTGGGTCTGTGGAATCACCACAGGTCCTCCGCAAATGTCAGCTCATCTTTCCCCCTCTGTCTTCATCTAGAAGCACTTTACTGTCCAGAACTGTAATCAGGTCAAGGAAAATTCAGGATTGGATTCCTTGGTCACCCTAGTAACAGTTCACGCGTTCTGTAGCCGTGTGTGCCAGGTGTCTGCCGTATTAGTTGGTGCACATGTAGAGCATTTTCGTCATCCCAGCAAGACAGGACTTAGAGTTGACACTGCATCTTTGGCTTTTCAGCCTTACTGGGAAGATGGAGCAGTTTGTCATATTATTTTACTTTTCCTCACATTCATGTCAAAGAGGTGACGGGCGGTCAGAAAGGTTTACGTGGGCCACGCTGATAAAACCAGATCAGGCATGCGCAACCTGAATCAGCGCGTGTGACTTACAGAAAGGTCTTTAAAACGAGCCTCTCCCTGTCTTTTGCCCGTAGGAAGGAGAATACTGTGCCAGGCCGAGACTGGACATCATCCAGCCGCTCCCCGAGACGTGTGAGGAGATCTCCTCTGATGCCTTGACAGTGCGGGGCTTCCAGGAGAACGAGTGCAGGGATTACCATCTAGGTGAGGACGCCGAGGGTCAGGCTCCTGGGCTGCTGGTGGGGTTCGCGCTTCTGCTGCACTCACACGGAGGGGAATTTGTTTGTTTACGTACTTGTTTTATGGTGGCCTTCACACTGAGCTAGATCCCCAGCCCTTTTTGTACTTTTTATTTTGAGACAGGGTCTCACTTTGCTGCTAAGGTGCTTAGGCTGGGCTCAAACCTGTGATCCTCCTGCCTCAGACTCCCAGAATGCTGGGTTTATAAGCGTGTGCCACCAACGCCTGGCTCGCAGAGGAGATTTTAAGTCACGGTGCTGAGAGGATGTCAGAGAATGTCTGGGCTGCCCTCCCCTGTTGGAACCAGAGATCTTGCAGAGGTCGCCTGGGCTCTGGCAGCAGAAGCAAAGGTAGACGTGAGACCAGAATGGAGATCAGGAGCAGGCTCCTCATTTTTGGTTGTATTTTCTTTCCATCGTCCTAAAGATTTAAGTGATGTGTAGGTTGACATCGAGCAGAGTGACCCTGATTACCACATCATCCCAGCTGTATCTTTGGAGTGGCAGAGAGTTTGTGGTTCTGTTTGTGACGAGTGTGCGGACCTGGGAAGAGCCCGGGTGTTGGGTGAAGCCTGGAGTGGGCGGCTGGACGCACTCAGCCACTCGCTGCTCCTTAGTCACACCACAGACGTCTGTGTTTGAATACCATTTCCTTATGAAAAATACTGAGGAAAACAGAACAGTTAGGCTTTGTAAACGAAATTCTTTCCTGCATTAAAAACAACTGGCATTTTGTAAGAATATTTTCAGTTCTCGTTTGGCCAAAGAAATGAAGACATAGTCTATAGGCGTTTAACCTTGTCGTATGAAGCCCCCTAATAAGTTGGAAAATGCGAGAGTATATTCCAACTGCTTGGCAAGAAGCAGCTGCGATTCACACCAAAAGTGTCCAATCTAGGTGTTTTGCTCAGAGCAGACTCAGCTGCACCCTTAGAAACGCTTCCAAACAGGTTTTATAATTGAATTCTGCAGGAAGCCCTCAGCGTTGGCACTGTACACACCATGCTGAAATGACGGGTTATGTCCCCGGGGCCCGGGCATCTGTCGTTTGCCTTTGATGGCCTTGACCTTGATGAGAAAGAAACATGTATTGCTGACTGTGGGGTGTAATTGTTCTGTAAAAATAGAACAGGGCTGTAAATGGTCATAAATAGAGTTTATATACAGTAGGTGAATTCTGATATGCAACAGATATAGAGAATTTTGAATACTACTTTTCATCTGAAGTCAGAGTATTAATATATTAAATACAAAATTTTAAATCCACCCTATTTTTCTAGTTTTTCTAGTATGTATTTTCTTCTACCCTGTTTGCATTCTTTGCTTTTTTAGCCTCCTTCTTTCTTTGCTTTTTTCCTTCCTCCTCCTTTTCCTTTCAAATAATTTTACACTCAAAATTATTGAAAAGCACTGGTGTGTTGTGTCTTCCTCCCTTGCCTCCCACCAGAGCCAAGCACACTTGCTGCGAAGGTAGATGGGTTTCTGTTCAGTAGGCAGTTGGGTAGACTAGGCCTGGCCTCGGAAGCCTTCGGCACGCTCTGTACCACAGAGTCACCCACTTCGCTTCTCTCTCCCCTCTAGAATACTCTGAAGGGGAGTCGCTGTTCTACATCGTGAGTCCAAGGGATGTCGTCGTGGCCAAGGAGCGAGACCAGGATGACCACATTGACTGGCTCCTCGAGAAGAAGAAATATGAAGTAGCTTTGATTTTAATTTCTTCAGACTGTTGACCTATTGGGAACAGAAAGAGGATAAAAGATTTTTGTAGCAAATCTTATGCGTGGTTGAAGTAGGGTACCCTAAGCCAAAAATATGTAGGAAGCTGATAACTTCTCAGTGCCCCTCACAGAAATGAAGGGCCGGATTGCAGGGAGCCCCTCGCTTTCCTTTTAGTGGGGCGAGAGTTAGTGGTAGAGGGAGGAGGGAGTGAGTTAGATGTAGTCTACTCGAGTTTTTATTTTTATGTTTTTCAAGGAAATGAAAATAGAGCTAGTATTTCACAGTTGTCTGTTTGGATATTTTAGTGAAATCATTCCTTTTCTCCTTATTTTGTACATAAAAATAAAGCTACCAAATCTGCCAAATTTAAGCTCACTTAGAACATTCGAACTGCTTGTTTGGACAGAATGATATTGTCTGCCTCAGTGAGTCTTGGTTTAGACAAATTTGAATAATGCCCCAACTGGACTTTATTTTATTTTGTTTTATTGTTTGGTGCTGGGGATTGAACTCAAGGCCTTCTGCTTCCTAGGCAAGCACTCTAACCACTGAGCTAAATCCCCAGCCCCTTGACTTCATTTTAAAACAGAAATTGTTTTCAACGTAGTAGCTGCAAAGATACTATGTTGGTTTAGAAGTCTGAATTACCTGGAAGAACTGGAGAAGACATATTTTAGTTCATATACTGTTCAGACCAGTGATGGTGAACCTATGGCACACATGCCGCAGAGGGCTGTTTGTGTCATTGAAAGTGTTACAGCATTCGCCATCATTAGTTTAGACTTTAGGTATTGACACCTGGCTCATAACCTAGTTATTATCATATTACTTTAGGTAGAATTGTTGCTTAAATAATGTTTTATATTTTTATGTTAAGCTGATACTTACAAACTTTCCAAAATAAAAACAAAATCAGAGATTTTCCAAAGCTTAATTGTAGATGTACAGAAACACATGCCTGTAGTTTACTTTTGCTGAAATGTGAAGGAAAAGTGCCCCTTTCCTTCCTCGTTCCTCCTTCCCTCCCTTGATATGCCCCCCAAGGGGATATCACACAGATTTAGAGCGACAGCTGCCTTTTTTGCTTGGACACTAGGAGATTTTTTTGTATTTTGATTTGTATATGAAATGTGATTCCAGTATCCTAATGTGGAAATGAATTCAAATGGAAATGAAAGAAGTCTTCATTTTGGTTGACTGCCTTTGTTTGAGTTTGAATTCTTCAGTTCATTCAACCATAGCATTAAAAATTCCAGCGCTTCAACCAAAAGCCACAGGAAAATGGGGCTTTATTCATGGAGCCCAGAATGTTAAAACATAATAGAGTGTTTATAACCACAGTATCTTTCTTTCCCACTCTCTCCTGTTCGCTTTCTCCTTTGTTTCCACTCTTTATTGTGTCTATGCAAATGCAGGAAGCTTTGATGGCAGCTGAAATTAGCCAAAAGAACATTAAAAGACATAAGATTCTGGTAAGTGTGCAGTTTTTTTTTCATTTAACACATAACCTTACTTTTAATAAGTTGTAATGATACTGAAAGTAATTTGAAAAGAACAGATTCTTCCCACCTTCCCTGATTTTATTTCAAACTAATTCTCTAACCTGTGAGGTCAGAATATTTCATTTTATTGAATAAGTTTCTACTTGTAAACAAGAAACTTGGACACCTGCCAGGAGATAGTTTTAGATAATCTGGAAACTATATTTGTGAAGTACGTTTTCAATGCAAAGCTTTCTGGTTATGTGTGTGGAAGTTTCTTTAAACTGTAGGATAAATTGCATCATCACAACATTTATCAAAAGAATGATTTCTTGAAACTGGATTGCTTTGGTGTCTCCATGATAACAAACTCGATTGATTTTGTTATGGAGACTAATCCAGGGCATCAAATACACTTCTATTACATTTTGGAAAGATATAGTAACTGAAAGCCTTTTGCTTTGCTAACTGTGACAGTGAATGTGCAGATGGGAAACAGACAAAAATTGTGTCCTTTGCCGGAAGAGGGTCCGTGGATCACCTAGTACAGTGCCCTTGTTTACACATGAGAACTGGAAACTAAACCTTTGTGACTGTTTGAGTTTCAGCTCAGCTTCCTTCTTCCTGTTCTTTCTCCGCTCTAAACTTCTCTACAGAGCTCCAAGTAAGAGCCCCAGTGCCCAGAGTGCACAGGCCCAAGGATGTAGAAATGGAGAGAAAGTCAGAGCGCATCTGTGATTTTTCTGTCAGAGTTGTGGAGAACGAGCAGGAATTCTCCAGAAAAGGAAGAGAAACACGGCAGCTCTTAGCATAGTGTGTGTGAAGGGCACAGAGGGAAGGGTGTGGCCTGCTTGCCTGGAGCAGGGCACATTTGGGCAGCCAGACCCTGATCCTGGAAGGCCATGTGCAGTGAGAGGCCTAGTTCCATTGGGAACTGGCAGAAGTTTACGCTCGCATGTCCACTTCAGATATCTCTGTGTTGAGATCCTGTGAGGGAGCCTGGCTGAGATGGAGGTCAGCATGGGGCTTCTTGGCAGCATGGGTGGACACTGTGTGGAGTCAGCAAGGATGGGGACATCCTTTGAGATGTCTTGGTGGAGCCCAGGAAAGAAATTTAATTCAAAATAGATTTAGTAGTGTTACCTGCAACCAAATGTTGGTGGAGCACTTGAGTTTGGGCAGGTGCTTGGTGTCAGAGAACAGAGAACCCGTGGGATGCTGTTATTCAAGAAATGACACATATAAGACAGATTTGGACCCGGCCAGGGAAGGGAGTGTCATTGAGAGCTGAGCGAGCATTCCAGTGAAGAGCACAATGCTTACATTGCAGCAAGCAGGTCTAAAAATGCAGACAAGCTCAGGGGTGCACCACATAGGAACGCAGTGCCTTTTTGGTTTATGTATTATTTATGCTCCACATGTTGTAGCAAGTAAAAAGCAAGTCGGAGATTGTAGAGTTGCTGATCAGGATAGCTGAGAACGGAAGCCAGGGAAGACCACAGGTGGCAGCCATGGCATCCAGCATGGGCACTTGTATAAGAGAGACACTTAAACATGCTTGTGCCAAGGGAAGAGAAGGAAAACCGGGTTGACAGAAAGGTGTACGAAGAGGAGGATCGCAGAATGAGCTGCATGATAAGGAGGGATGAACATGAGGAGAAAAAGGGAAAGGATTGGCTTCGAAACCTGACTGAAAGACCCACCACAGCTACGTGATACCTGATGGTTTTCAAAGAAATAAGGGAGTGAGACACCTTGTCTTCGCTCAGGTTATGGTGGATTTCAAATATGATTCCTTACATAGGACTCAGAAAAGAAAAAAATTTAACAAATGAGAAACTATGGGCATTTCCCTGCACTGAAGCAAGCCTACCCTTATGCACAGTTCTTTTTTCTGCTCACACAGTGTAATCTCATACCAGGTACGCAGAGAAGAAATGGGCTTCTGCCTTTTCTGGTATCCAGGGAGACATAACATACCCTTCTGTGCATAAAATAAAAGATAAAATTTAAGTTTCGTTGCATAGTATAAGTTTAACGCTTTCAGGTGGGAATAGTGTTTTATAAGAAGAGTCCCAGGGAGTTCAAGCTGTCCTCTCATGTTTTGGGGGGTACTGGCCACCCCAGATCCTTTCACTACCAAGATAGAATGGGTGCTTAAACAGGCGTCCTCTGAAGCTGGTCTTCCAGGCTGGTCTTCCCGCCCAGTTTCTTCACCTGCAGACTTAGGGGTTTCAGTTACTTTTCTCAGTTCATTTTCACTTTAATATTTCATAATTCCCTTTAATATGATGGTCTGTGATTTCATTTTTCTTATAATTGTCCGCAAACTTGGGACAGAGGAGGTAAGTAGCTACCATTTGTAGATAAAGGCTCAAGAAACAGAATGTTCTATCCGATGACAACATGGGGTTGTTAGCCGTGCTTCTAATATTGTAGATTTGAAAATCTCCTACAGCAAAATAGAATCCTTTATTGTTCAAGAACTATGAATTGTAAAATGTATGGAAAAGCAAATACGTTTATATATGAAGATGCTAAAGGGAGAGCTGAGCATGGTTACGTGCAGCAGAAAGACCTATGAACAGGTTGCAGTCAGTAGGACGCACGGGACTCTAATGCTGCGCCCTGCTGGGAAACTGAGACTCAGGTTCGCTGTTATTCCACTGAATTACGAAGTTCTTTCATCTGATTTTCCCTAGGATATTGGCTTGGCGTATATAAATCACCTGGTGGAGAGAGGCGACTATGATATAGCAGCACGGTAATAATGAGATTTTCATGATTATTTATTAATACAAATAGCATTGGCCAATATTAACCAAAAAAACCCATTCTTTGTAGTTTACAGATGTTTTCTTGGCTTTTTTTCATCTAACACAGGTAATTTTTGCATATTGGTGATTTCAGTCACAGGCTAGATCGTATTATTTCTGTAACTACCGTCTCACCTTCACCAAAGGAGAATTGTTTTTCTCATTAATGAGATGAGTGTCAGCCATGAGGGCTCTGAGATTTTCCCTGCTCGTAAGTTAGCAGGTCAGCCTGCTAGTTTCGTGTGGCTGCAGAAGAGTTGGGACTTCGGGCTCAAAGATAAAGCACCATGCAGCAGGTGTAGTGGCCAGAGTACTACCATGCCACACATGGTGACCAGAGTGGCAGCGTGCACCCTAGATCCCAAACCCTGGTTCCCACAGCACAGCACAGGGCCAGAGGACCCGCCTCTGCAGTGGGCGGGGCTCCAAGAGTGGAGCTGAGCTGGGAGTGTCTTTTCTAACAGGCTGTTCAGACGCCAGTGTTACCTGCCTGGTACTGGACAGTAAGCAACCTGCCCTGTGCTCTGTACAGACCCCGTTGTGTCCTCTGATGTCTAGGGCTGTTCTCCTGCAAGCTTCCTCTGAAAGTAGTCCCAAAGAAAGTGCCTCTCCTCGCACTGCAGGGGACTTGTTTCCCAGCAGGAGGGCTACAGGGACATGGAAGAGGCCACACCCAAGTTGCAGGGGGCTGTGGGGGAAGAAAACGCAGCTGTCCTGTGTTTCATGTGAGGGTTCCCCCTGGAGCTGTGCAGGGCTCACCCGTCCGTGTGTCTGTGGGGCCGTCCTGAAATGTGGCCTTCAGGCCTGACTTCACCCTTGAGATCATTTCAGAAAATGTCTTTCTTTAAGACTGCGTTCATACGTAAACAATCTTCCAGATTGTACGCTAGGCTAGGATGCTGATTTCCTGAAGTGGGCTTGTGTGGCCTGTTATTTAAAGGCCCTCAAGAAAGGCTTCCACTTTTGAATCTGGTGAGATTTTAGGTCCAGAAAGGCCTCAAACCAGCAGCACTCAGTTGTATAAACAGGAAAATCTCTGGGAAAACCCTTAGTTGTGGTCTTCTGAAAGAGCCTCATCTTTATAAGTATTCTGTGTAATTTTTAGGATTTTTTGTGCTCGGTAATACCATCATGTTCATTTAGCACAAAGTACAAATTTGTCAGAACTCTGTGAAGAGAGATTTATCAAAACCACTGGGGAAAATGCCCATTTACTCTATTTTTTTTTTTTAATACTTTCTTTTTGGGGATATTTTTACTGCCAGCAAATGCCAGAAAATTCTTGGGAAAAATGCAGCACTCTGGGAATATGAAGTTTATAAATTTAAAGAAATTGGACAGCTTAAGGTAAGCAGAGCTTTATTTTTTATTCTTAATTTTGGCATATTTAGACAGAAATAGAGATACCGGTAGTTCTTTATTGTGAAGTATCTCAGCTGGAATGAAAAACCAAACTTTTAGAAACCAGTTTCAAAATATAAACTCAGTTCATACTTTATATGTCTGTCTGTGGTACATTACATTTGTCGTATGTTAGATTCTTACCTCTTCAGTTCTCTCTGGATTTAGGTGACATTTTTGTGTTCCTTTTTAAAAATGACTTTGGAAAACAAGTGTAATTTCATTCAGTTGATTGTAAAACATAAGACTTTTTTCAAATTTAGCAAAGAATTAATGTATTTTCAAACAGTGTATCTACTAGAAGTGAAATTTGACCATGTGGTGTTAGTAAATAATTTTGCTGTTTCATTTTTAAAAATTTTAGACTCAGAGCCCAATATTCAGATCAGTTAGTAAAGTGTTCCTGTGTTTATTGAAAACTATTTTGTAATTTTTAGTGTTTGTGAGCCTTCTGAGTGCCCTCTTAGACTCATGAGTATACTTTTTGGGGAGGAGGTGATACTGGGGTTAAGCCCGGGGCTTTTGCACCGAGCTACATCCCCAGCCCTGTTTTGTTCATGTGCTTATTAAAAGAGTCTTGCTCAGTCACTAAATTGCCCAGGCTGGACGTAATCTTACCCTTCTCCTGCCTGAGCCTCCCAGAGTGCTGGGATTACAGGCGTGCACCACCCTGCCTGGTTCCCAGCTTTTTTTTTTTTTTTTTCTCCTGAAAGAGGATCTGACCAAGTCCCTAAATTGCCCATTGCCCAGGCTGGGCTCAAACTCAAACATAGTTTATTAAAATCCCAGTTATTTTCATTGGGTTTGTTGGGCTGTTCCTGGAAGGTTTTACCTAGTTCTGTGGCCCTGATAGCTCCACGATGCAGACATCGCGTAATTCATGTGCTGTGGCTGTTACTGTTTGTGTATATTGCTGATCATGATAACACAGATTATCCTAAGTCTGTTTCTTTCCCCAGTTTGACCACTCTCCTTTGAGTTTGTGTGTATGACACATAACACACCCACTCTCCCATGCTTCCAGCTCAGAGCCCCTGCCCATGATGAGACTGTGAGACTTGCCTCATCATTCCTTCTAACCTCAGTTCTTGTTGCTCTGACCATGTCAGTACCAAGTGGGCCTCTCCTTTTGCCCCCCAGAATCACTACCCCAACCCTATTTAATTAGTGTCCGTTTGCGACACATAGTAGCTATGCTCCTTGGGGGGGTCAATAGGCATATATAATGTATCTTGGTCATGTTCAATCCTGTTAGCCATCCACCCACCCCATACTGTCTTAGCTCTCTGGGGCTTTTCATGGGCCTTCTGAGAGATCTAGGGCAACCCTAGCAGAAGTGACCTGTTTGAAAAATGACATGGGGACTCCTATTTCCCCATCTGTTGCTGTCCTCCTGCTTATAGAACAAATTGCAGTTCCTTCCCTGACCCCCCACCTGGCCTCCTCTGCAGCCTCCTCTCCCTTCTGTGACCTCCGTCTCAAATCCGTGGCTGCCTCTGGCCGCTGACACAGATGCGTGTTCATGGCCGCCTGTCTTTGCTCCTGCTGCTCCCCTGCCAGGTGCCTTCCCCCTTCCTTGCCTGGTAGATTTAGGGCCTTGGGAGGCCAGGTGCTCCTCTGTGGGCGGGGTGTGGCTCTGTGGGAGACGCTGGTCCAGCCTGCCCAGGGCCCTGGCCATGCCACACCAAAGGATGCCATAAAATCCCTCTGCGTGCAGAGCCCGGAGGCGGTGCCTAGGGTGCCAGAGGGAAAACCCCTGAAGAATGCAAGGTATCTTTTTCCTAATCTTGAAAGATGATTGCGTGCTGAAAATCAGTACACTTGTTTAAGGAAAGATGAGTAGATATGAATTACACTCTTTGATTGCTTGAGAAATTGTCTTTTATAATCTTATATACTTAGGAAAATTTATTCTCATCTATGATTAGAAGAAGAGTTTATCTGACTCATTCAGACTAATTTTCCCAAGTCGCGTGTGGCCTTAAATTCTTAAAGTAACACTATACTTTTATGTTTTCTGCATAACTGGAGCACAGTTTTGGTTTGCCACTTTTTTAGTGGGGCGGGGCAGGGTCTCACTAAATTGTCCAGGCCGGCCTTGTACTTGTGTTCCTCCTGCCTCAGCCTCCCAAGTAGCTGGGATTACAGGCTGTTTTACCAATTTCTAAAAACTTCCATTTTTCATTTTCTTTTCCTTCCCCAGGCTATCAGTCCTTATTTGCCAAGAGGGGATCCAGTCCTGAAGCCACTCATCTATGAAATGGTCTTACACGAATTTTTGGAAAGCGATTATGAGGTATGGTATTCTGACATGGTCGTATTTGCTTGTTTTTGATGGGAAATAAGAATTCTAGAACTTTTGTCTTGTATGATCCCGTTACAGCCCACAGTTTAAAAGCTCATATGAGCCAACTCTTACATTGTTTTAAATCTTGAATTATCCTACTGATTCTTACAATATCTGGGAAACTTTTGACTGCATCTGAGAGAAATAAGCTTCAACTCAAGTATGTGGATGTTTTCTCCCGAATGTTGTAGGATGCCTGCCTGGTCAGTAGTATTAAGAAAGTTGTAAGTAGTTTTTTATTGTTGTAGCTCTTATAAATAGTTCATATTTTAGCTTCCACTGTTCTCAGCTTAGTGTTTGATTTTTGAATTAAATTGTGACATGATCAAAGCAGTGGTCTGTAACAGCTTTGAAATCACGTTATATGGATGAAAACTTTTTTGCTGCTAACAGAACTCTGATGGTCAGACACCAAAAAAAAGAAGAAGGAAAAAAAAAAAAAACCCACAACAAAACTGTACCTATCTGTACTGCTGACATCTTGGTTTTCTTTTCTTCCTAAAAAGACACAAGCAGTGTATTTTTCTTTGGGCAGTGATGCTTCGCAGCTTGCTTATGTAAAAGTTCTAATCGTACAGCCTTGCCTGTTAGTTTATAACCTAGTAGAATTGTTTTTAATAGTTAGGTTTTCTTTCCTAATAGTAATGACAAACGTGTAAACATGTTAAAAGTGGGGCACTCTATGATCTTTTTTGTGTATGTTTTGAGACAGGGTCCCGCTTTGTTGTTCAGGCTGGCTTGGAACTCGCTCTGTTGCCCGGGCTGACCTGGAACTCCCAGCACTCCTCCTGCATCAGCCTCCAGAGTGCTGGGATTACAGGCTGGCACCATCATGCCCAGCTTCTATGGCATTT
The DNA here is from genome assembly GCA_004026905.1 of Hystrix cristata. NCBI lineage: Eukaryota > Metazoa > Chordata > Mammalia > Rodentia > Hystricidae > Hystrix > Hystrix cristata. Next base: position 46,837 of record PVJO010008957.1, on the reverse strand, counting down.
TATCCGGTGAATTCTTCTGACTCTCTTCCCGTCTATGATGGGACTGAGGTGTTCTCTACCTTTGCTGATTCTGTCAAAGCTGTGCTCTGCTGGCCCTCCCCTCTGATTAATCCTAATGGCCACAGGGTTGATTTCCTCAGTATTTTTCAGGTAGCACATTTACTCAGGGTGCGTGAAGCCTAGTGCGAAATGGAACGGACATTTATACCCACTTTTCTGGGGTCATTGTGCCTTTATCACACAGTGTGACCAGCCGTCTTGTCTTCTTTGTATTAGAAGTTGACAGTACCATGAGGCTGTCACATAGACAGGAAAGAAGGAAAATGGAGACAAACTCTTCTTTCCTTTGACGAACTTCACAGAAGCATATTTAGTCTTACACATTGCACAGAGTCTTAAAAAAGAGAGACTTGACCCAAGATACCACTTTTGTTCCATGAATATTTTGAAGTTCTGATCGAATCCCCTCCGCAAACCCCTGAAGACAGACTGCAGTTGTGTTAACGTGTAGCCTGGTCGTGGTGCAAATGCAAGCTGTGTGGTCTGTTCTGGTCTCTTGCTGTCCTTTTGAGGGGTTCCTGTAGTCGAAATTGGGTGAAACTTGTGTGGTGGAAAAACTATATTCTCTGATTCTTTTTGTGATTTTCTTCCTACCAAACCCTGGTGCTTTACAGAAACAACTTCTACCAGACTTTTCACTTCTAAATAACATTTAAATAAATTCATTAAAGTATTGGTGGAGTTACTTAATATGGATATTTTTCAGTAACTGGACATTTTTACTGCTTATTAGTATCTTTTGAGTATGTCCAAGTTTTTTTGTTTTTTCCCCAAGTGGCCACAGATCAGTAAGGAAATTGCTCTACTGTACTTTGAGTTGTACAATGCAAGGGCTCAAGTTGGGAATCCAGAAGGCAGATACTGCACAGGCTGCGGGAGGGAAATAGGATCAAATCAGGGTTTCTGGGGTTTCTGTCTCAGCTACAAAATTTGAGACCCACAGATAGCCAGGCCCAGAGGCAGGGGATAGGAGCAAAGTTAGAAGCCAGAGCGGAAGGAGGACAAAGATGGTAACTTGTTAAAGGTATCATGCCGGGTGATTTCACTGTGGGAGCAGCTCTTCCCCAAGCAGGACTGCCATGCACAGTTGTGGCTGGCTGTGCGTTGCACAGCCGCGTGCCCAGAGCTAATACGCTCAGAACGTGGCAAGGAAAATAGCTTAGATAATACCTGAGAGATGTTAAAGATGTCATCCAGTTATTATAGTTAGTCCAGAAGGCGTGTAGAGCAAGTCTGAGCACTTTGTGGAAGGAGCAGTGTGCGTTTCTTAGTCGTGCAGTTCACGAAATAAGGGTGTAGCTTGGTGTGGTGATGCGCACCTGGAATCTCAGCACTCTGGGAAGCTGGACAGGAGGACCACAAGTTCAAGCCCAGCCTGGGCAATTTAACAGTTTAACAAGACCCTATCTCAGCCCTAAATTTTTTTTTAAAGGGCTGGGGATGTAGCTCAGTTGGGAGGCATTTGGTTCAACTCTCCGTACCAAAAAAAGGACAGAAGGGGCAGGCGCTGCCCCTTCCCAGGATCAATAAATGAGCTAATAGAACAGAAATTCTCCATGCCTGCCTTTGCTACCCTGTAACTCATAGAAAACTGATGCAGTGTTTATTGACCAGAATTTTCATCATTTTCCTCAGTATTTTACATGAACACTTTCAAGCATCATCTAAATTATTTGGATTGTTTTTATATTGGAAAAGCCAACCAGTTTTCCTCCATTCTCAAGCCCCGACACTGGGCACAGAAGACTTCTGTGGCCTCAGCAGGTGCAGGGCATCTGTCCCCAGCACGCAGCCATTCGCTCTGAAGCAGACCCCACTGGGCGTCCTGTCCTGTAATAAGTGCGCTTGGGACCCTGAACCCGACGGTACTTCTGAGCCCACAACTTAAGAGCTCAGTCCCCAAGACTGTGTTCTCTCCTTGCCCCCACTCCCCCCTTTGCCAGCTGCAAAGTCGCTGTTCTTCTGACCGACTGGCTATGAATCGGGGTTCTCACAACCCTCAGGGAGACGCCATCTTAATGTAAAGGATATTACCAGTCCAGCAGTAGAGATCAAGAAATGTGTAGGATGAGGCCTGTGGGAAGGCTGCAGAACTTCCATGCCTTCTGCAGGGAGCCTGCCTCCTCCAGGCACGTCATTGTCTTTGCTGACCATTTGGAAGTTCTCTGAACCCGCCCTTTTGGGTTTTCATGGAGATTTTATTGCATAGGCATGATTGCCAAAAAACGGAGGGTGGAAACCCAGTGAGGCCTGTCTGTTCAGACTCTTTCTTCAACATTCCTTCTTGGAGTGTAGGCAGGACCCCTCTGGAGTGAGGAGGGTCTTACAGCCTATGAGTTAAGTTTATATGGTGAATTTATCAGCTTTCTCATTGCTGGAGCACAATACTCAACATCCACAACCTGAAGGAGAGATTCGGTTAATCTTCGAAGGATTCAGTATATGATCGGCTTGCTCTGGGGCAGGAACATCATGGCAGAAGGTGTGGTGGAGCAGAGCTGTTTAGGCCATGGTGGCCGGCAAGCAGAGCAGGGGAACAGTGCCAGAGAGGAAGGGGAAGGGGACCAAATACAGACCCCAAGGCCCACCCAGACACAGCCGGTGCTCTGCTGATCCTAGGTGGCTCCCCAGCCAGTCAAGTCGACAGTTAAGCGTAGCTGTCGCATATGGCGTCCCTTGAGGGGTTGTGAGCCAGGAATCCTGCACAGAATCTAGGCTACGCATGGCTAAAGAGTGTTCTCCTTTTCTGTTGTTCCCTTTGCTTAGGGTTTCGCCACGCTGATCCGTGAATGGCCTGGCGATCTGTACAACAATTCAGTAATAGTTCAGGCAGTTCGAGATCACCTGAAGAAAGACAGTCACAACAAGACTTTACTCAAAACCCTGGCAGAATTGTGAGTATATTTCAGTGCTTCTTTTTTGCAAATCAGCCTTCACTGAAAAGTGTTCCATAATTTAAATTCGGTATACTCCAAATACCTATTTTATCTATTTTTGCTCTTAATAAAAAAAAAAAAAAAAAAAAAAAAAACTTTTGTAAGTCTCAGATGAGCAACTAGAAGAACATGCAAAACTATACGAATGTGATGTGTCTCCCAGAGGAAGGGAGAGGTGGCAATTAGGAGACAGAAGGCCAACCTGCCAGGTATTACAGCCAGGGACATGTGGTCGGCTGACTCCAAGGCAAGAACCTCGCACTAGAGGGTGGGGTGGAGCAAAGATGCTTAGTTCCTGACAGCCAGAACCAGAGCAGGGAGCAGAGCAAGGGAGGAAGGGACCAGGACCACGTATAGTATCTGAGATCACAACTCCAAGCAAAATGGCTTCCCAGTGACCAGGCTCAGGATTCTGTTATTCTTTTTTATTCAGTGCCGGGGATCGAACTCAGGGCTTTAATGCTTGCAAGGCAAGCACTCTAACCACTGAGCTAAATCCCCAGCCCAGGATTCTGTTATTCTTGAAGCCAGTTAATCTTACAGACATCAGACTCCTTATTCATAAGGTCAGAGGTAAGGATTCCTCATGGGATGATTCTGAGCTGTAAGTGAGTTGTCACAGCAGAGACCCAAGCACAGAGACTGACCCCGAGTCAGGAAGAAGCAGCTTCGTTGGTACTTTTGTATTTCTTGGAGACTTTTATCTGGCTTTGTGCCAGACGCCTGTGATACAAGGTAAGATACGCCCTCCAGGGGCCTCAGTCTCTAGATCAGTGATGGCGAACCCTTTAGAGGTTTCAATGATAGCAACAGCCTGCCACAGCACGCATGCCATGGGTTGGTCACCGCTGCTGTAGAGGAACCCGGAGTGTCCCACAGGTTCATCCAAGAAGACAGCTCCTGCTTCAGCCCCCCAGCAGCCCACCTCCGCAGACTTGCCCGCCCCGTCATCCTGGTCCCAGACCGGGAAAGTCACACCACAGTGGCCGGGTTTCCGGACCGCATGAGGTTTCCTTAGAGAAGGAAGTCATGTTTGTGCATCCCAGGTGGAATGCGGTCCGTTTGCTCTTGCAAACGCTGTTCTGGACGCCGCTTGGGTAGATAGCACTGCTGATAAGGAACAGGCAGCATCGCTCCTGTCCAGGGACTTACCCAGTGCGGAAAACGGTGTTTCCGGGGAAGAGCACATCTCAGTTTTCTATAGCGCCCAGACAAGCTTCAGGAAAATAACCCATTCATCAGTGTAATACTACTTCACAAGAATTCTAACAGATTTTTCTATTACTTAAATAAATATTTCCTTCATTCTGGATCATAGCTTCATTGTCAGGTGTATAGATTTCTGTAAAACTTTTAGGGTTGAGCCCTAAATAAAAAAAACTTTCATTTGAGTATATATATATATAGAAATAGAAATAGTATAAATGTTGGTGCCATGAAAGGCAAGATTCTAAGAAGTACTCACTGGTTATGTATTGTTAAATCATGAGGAGTATTTTTCAAAATAAACTTAATGTTTCTCTCTGAACAAGGGTTCCAGTTTTTAATACTGTAAAACATAATAAATGTGTGTGTTTTAGAGCTGTTGATGAATAATGTAAACATTTTTGTGCCGCCAGGTATACCTACGACAAAAACTACAGCAACGCTCTGGAGATCTACCTGACGCTGAAGCACAAAGACGTTTTCCAGTTGATCCACAAGCATAATCTTTTCAGCTCTATCAAGGACAAGATAGTTTTATTAATGGATTTTGATTCGGAGGTGATGTGCTTCTTATTAGTACTGCTAAATTAGTCTTCCAAGTGTGTGGTCATTACCTCGCCGCATGCCCACCACACGTGGGCCACTCTGACCGTCACTAGGTGTTAGATTGTTTTGGTAGCTGGCGTTCTATAAAGGAAATTATAATTGGATCTGGAATGTTTAAAGTTGTGTATGTATAAAATTTTTTTAGTAAAGCAGCTCATGTAATTCGTAGAAACAAAGATGAGGAATATGCTTTGGCTCATTTAACCCTTTTAATCTATGTCCCAGAATTACAGTTTAAGTGAGCGTCTGATTAGATGCATACACTTCTGTTCTAGTCCTTGGCATTCACGCGTCCAGAGTGCGGTGTTCACTGGTCTTGGGTGTGCAGGTCCAGGACACGTGGAGCGTGTTATTTTATTGTAGTTCAAATTTAAATAGTGAGTGGCCTGACTAACGAAGGGTCGAGCCTCCACAGCACATAGTAGTTCTTATAAAGTGATACAAGCTTGCCGTGTGTGTGTGTAATGGAATCTAATTACAAGTAATGATGATAGAAATAACAAACTTCATATGACATGATGTTCTTACTCAGAAAACTGAAATTTTAGAAAAGTCACGAAGTAGAATTCTGAAATCTCCAAAAGGATCAATGTGTTTCTTCAATTATATTGTACTATATTTAAGTGTATTATGTGCAGTATTAGTCTCCACAAACTTGACCTTAGTTTAGGTGAAAGTAGATCTGTCTGTTTCCTCAAGCTCGTGTGTGTACCAAGTCAAGTCTGCAGGGACTACACGTTGCCCTACAAGCATTATGCAGGTGAAGGAAGAGGAGGTAGAAAGGCTCTGCTTCTCCAGCAGAGGATAATTAAGAGGATGAAATACTTAATATGAAAATTAATTACATTTTCTCCAGGTCCACGCTCCCCTCAGCACCTCCCCCAAGTGTACTGAGTATCTGCTTTCCAAAAGTAGCTACAAGAGTGGAAACTAATTGCTATCAAGGGTTTGAACCAAAGTTAAAGAATCAGTCTTGTCATGAAAAGAGACTTTAGGAATAGTCGTAACACCCGCATATTTTGGAGAACAAAAATAAACTTGGGAGCAGAGAGCCGGGTCATAGCAGGTTGGAGAACAGGATGCAGGGATTCGTGTGCTGGGCCTTCTCTCCACTACCTCCTGTCACAAACTGCTCTGGGTTCGGGAGTGCTAGAGTTGGCTAAATGAGTGCTGAAGGTCCACGAGCTTTCTATCATCTTGAAACTTAAGGTTCCTTATTCTTTTTCTGGCTCATGCCCCTTTCTCTGAGTGAGACTAGCTCCTCGTGCCTGTGGAATCTCATGGATCAGGTCGTCAGAAGAAAAGCGCATTTTTGTGTTTTGGTAGTTAACTCCTCCCCGTAGCTGCTGAGAGTTACAGGAGAATGTGTGAAGGTATCTGAGACTCGGGATGGGGGGCTAATGTATGTGCAGTCAAGATTTGCCAAGTGATAGCAAAGCACCATTTTAGTAGAGTGCAGAACACACGGGCCTTACATGGAGACACGTGCAAATGCGTTCTTCTCCAGCGTCGTTTTCCACAAGGGCCGCTGTGAGGCTAAGTGCACCTGAAGTGTGGGAAATCAGCCTTCCTCCTACCCATGGTCGTGTATGTATTACACTATCTCTAGTGTTCTCTTCTTACACCTTGGATTTCAGTGACTGGATACTTTTTTATATTTCAGAAAGCTGTTGACATGCTTTTGGACAATGAAGATAAAATTTCAGTGAGTATCTTCTGATTTATTTCTGTGTGTGTGTCCAGTTTCTGTTGCTAATAACTCCACACCACAGACTGGGTAGGTTATAAAGAAAAGAGTTTTATCCTGACTCATAGTTCTGGGCCAAGGCTGAGAGGCCCTATCTGATGATGCTGTTCTTGCCAGCCAAGTGGCAGGGTGGCACGGCACATCACATGGTGACGGACGGGAGGGCACATGGGGGAGCTAGCAGCACTCGGGGAGAGTCACATGTGAGATGGCCAGGGGAGACTGAGCCCACACTCTGTAACTACCCTCTAAGAGAACCCACCCTCAATCCCCTGTGAGCGGCATGGCCCAGCCACCTCCTGCTAGGCCCCTCTAGCCGCCCCCCACCTCTCAGTATTGTTACATTTGGGAATCAAGTGTCGGGTGTGGTTTTGGAGAGGAACAAAATGTTCAGACCACAGCATCGTGCCTCTAGATGAATATCTGGAGCCATATTGTCTCTGAGGAAGAAGGGTATCCATCGGATAACTTCGTAGCTGTTTGTGTCCTCCTAATGCTGCTTTTACATTTTTTCTTTTCTCCTAGATTAAAAAAGTCGTGGAAGAATTAGAAGACCGACCAGAGTTACAGCATGTGGTGAGCACTAATTTCTTCTTTTGCCCTTTTCATCAAGTGGGTGACTTACTTTCAGTATTGGTGGAAAAACTCCTTATGTACGAAGTGAACTCTTCACGGAGGGTGATAGCTTGATTGGCGATTTGACCACAAACAGTCCTGTGGAATTACTAAAGCGTAACATACGCTGTTGGATCCAAGGTTAGGGGTTAATTGCAGAGCAGGCAGTCGAATTTAGACTTATAATTGAATTATAATTTTTAAAAAGTTACATTCATTTCTGTGTCACCATATGGGGCCTAGACGTAAGTTCCCGCCCTCTCCAGTTACCATAAAACATCACCTGTCATAAAGTACAGCTGAAACCAGCAGTGCGCTGTAGATACCAAGCTCTCCCGCGAAGGAAGTACCACACGACTGTCCTGTACCCTGGACCGCAGAGTGGTGGGGAGAGAGCCTGCTGTTTGGGCTCTCACCCCAGCTGCAGCTGACCTCACTCCTTGTGTGGTCTTGGTGGCTGTGCCGTGAAGGCCTGTTAGTCTGTTTCCTCAGAGGATGCTTGGAAGCCGTGCGTTGCGTCATTGTGGGAGCAAAGCAGTAGTAGACATTGTCTGCGGCCTTTAAACATTACCTGAGAAAAGGCTTCGGTGGACATAGGGATCGCAGCAGTGGGAACAGGAGTGTCAGATATGGTGAGCGCACAGCTGTCTTCGCTCACCTCCTGGTACCTTGGGAGGTGGCCCGGGAGTTTCTATTCAGAAATTAGTTTATACATTGAAGCCTTTAATGGAATGTGAGGTATGTTTTCTATGATTACTTTTTTTTTTTTTGCTCAGGGTTATAAGATGCTATTGTGTGTGATCAGAAATCTGGTGGTCCCTGCTTACCCAGCCATAGCTCCACTCTGTTGGCCCCCGTAGGAATTTGTTTACAAGGAAGTGACTTCTGGCCTGCGTAAGCCACGAGACAGGGTTAGGGCGGCAGCTCCCCGTGTTCGGGTGCAGTGAGGGCAGCAGGAAATGGCACAGAGGCCACACTAGAATGGCTTGGCTTCCCTGCCAGGTGAGGTCATGCTCTATCAGGTCAGCCTAGCAGATGTGACAGGGCCTCCCCAGCCTCTTTGAGCTTCCAGAACACAGCACCACGTGTCCCGGCCTGCACACTGACCCCAGGCCCTGTAGACTGGCAGTGGTTGGTGGTCCTCGCCTGCAGATGAGTTCTGTCCTGCCGCTCTTAGCTCCCCTTTTTGTCTCAGGGAGATGTGAACAGGTAGTTGAGTAGCAGGTTCTTGAGGTGCGTACATTTGTCATGGTGTATACAGCAGCAGATATCGAACGGCAGTCACAGCATCAGGGCCCGACTCATCCTCTGTGTCTATTCTGCACCATCCACCTGGCTCCCGCCCCCTACGGTGTGAGTGCACCTTGCGTCATTGGTGTTCTTGAGTCTTCCTGCCTCCGGTGGGCTGCGGGTCCTTCCTAGACATTTAACCTTCAACACTGAACTTGGACTTCTAATATCTGAGCACTACACTATATTGATAGACTTCATCTTGCCTGTGAGTAGAAAGTATTCACTTTCTTTGAAGTTCTCTAACTTTTTCAGTTAGGGTTAGGAATCTGTTTTGGAAATTAGTTCAGAACACTGGTATTCTTGATTTTTACTTCTGTTGGGTTTTTTTTTTTAATGTCACCAATATAAGCAACATTTTACTGTAAACACAGATCTCACTAAGACTCAAAAGGGGAGATGGAAAGTGTATGACAGTTTAGCTCCTGCCCCTGGCGTTCTAAAGAACATACTCTTGGGCCCTGACTCTACTGCCTTTTACATGAAAGAAGAGAATTTTTATCGTGTAGGAAGACCTCTCACAAGCGTTTTACTTCCGAGGTGAAGCAGATGATGATATTAACAGCTACTTTCGTTAGCATTTCCACAGTGCCTGGTGTCTGCCAGCACAGCTTGGTGTGGTTTACAGAGGGTAGCTCATTTCATCCTCACCGCCACTCACTGACAACTTGAATCACAGAGTGCGGTGACTCGGCTGAGGTCACAAGGTTGGTGGTAGAGCCAGCTCGCTTGGGAGCCTCCTTCCTGTCCTAGAGGGCTTCTCCTTCCTGGTCCTCCACCACCTGGAGGTTTTCTGTGCCCATCGCTGTCTACCTCTCCATGGAGCCATTCGCAGCCGAGCGTGGCCGTGCGGAGCGGGCATCGTGCTTTTCTTATTTCAGTGCTCATCGCTTACCTTTGTTCCACGCAGTATTTGCACAAGCTCTTCAAGCGAGACCATCACAAGGGGCAGCGCTACCACGAGAAGCAGATCAGTCTCTACGCAGAATACGATCGGCCCAACCTGCTGCCCTTTCTCCGAGATAGCACCCACTGCCCTCTGGAGAAGGTGAGGCGCGGCCGCCTGCTGGTGTGGGCCCGGGGAGGAGCCGTCTGTCCCGCTGGTCTTCCTGCCTCTGCTCTCCTGTCCCCATGGGGAAGCAGGCTGCTCTGCTGGGCCGGGGCGAGCGTGGAGTCCTGGAGGATGAGGTTCGGGCAAGCAGCTCACGCATTTCTGCCACGGGCTTCGCTAGAGGTCAAACGAGGGTCTAGGGGCTCGCCCAGCAAAGCGATTCCTTCTTATTGCAAGCATGAAAAATACTGTTTTTTTATACGGCTAAAGTGTCCTTTTCCTGTAATTTTCAGATGTGTTCATCAGGCGCTAGTCTACATCTTGCACGTCAGATTCGATGGTGCCTGGGAGCAGTGAGAGGAGGGTCAGCTCTTTAGCTCTGGCAGCTGGGCACCTGCGTGTCTCATGCCCAGCAGCACGCACAAGGTGGCAGCGTTTAGGAGTCTGGAGCAGTCAGGTTGGAGGAGGCAAAGTTCGTAGACTTTAACTTAAAAGATTTAAAGATTGGATCAGAGATGACAGGGTTGAGGTTAGGTAGAAATCATTTTTTAATTTACAATTGAAAGGCTCTTGTTAGTTACCCGAAGATTTCTTTCTTACTTGAATACTGAATCAGGAAAAGGAGAATTAAAGTAGTAGTTTAGCATCATTTTTTATTCAACATCTGTCATTATTCTGCTTCTTCACTTTGGTTTTTACCGCCGTCCACCATTCTTTTTGTCCTTGTGTATACATGTGTGCATGTGCGTGTGTGTGCGTGCATGTGTGTGTCTGCTTTGAAACTCAGATTCCCTCTTTCCTCTAGAGGGAGCACTGTGGTCCAGGAACACTCAGGAATCTACAATAAGGAATCACGCTTCTATGCCATGTTCGTGTCAATAGCAGAAAAATTCTATGTACTAGAGATACTTTGTTTTCATACTTTACTCAAAATACTAGATATTTAGATTTCTACTTGCCCAACTGTGAGGGGGACAATCAAAAATCCTATTAGACTCTCCTCGTGAAACTTTTAACAATGTATGACACTCAGATCTCAGGGCCTCTCCACGGACGCTTTGCCCTTGATGCTGCTCCTCTTCCGGCCCTCATACAGCCCTCCCCCGGGGCCTTGCGTGTGTTAGGACACAAGACCTCCCCACGCGCCGCTCTGTACAGTGTGTGGCGGTGCCCTGCTCTCCCCAGCGCGGCTACCACTGGCCACATGTCCCTGCTGAGGATTTGCAGTATGGCAGGTGCAGCCAAGGATCTGAATTTTACCTTAATCAGTTTAAATTTGAATAACCACATTTAAAGAGCAGGGGGCTGCTTTCTCGGAGAGGTCTAGTGAGGCTTCAAGCTGCAAATTCTTTTCAAGTTTGAGACAAGCACATTCTCGGGCATTTGCCTGTCTGTGCCCAGGAAAAGGGGGCAGGTCTTTACACTTGTAAGTGGCGCTTGGATTTCCAAGTATGAAAGTGACTCATGGAGACTCTCTGTACACATTTGTCCTACCCGGTTGTATTAGTGACTGACAGTGTCACCACCCATGTTAAACTATGACCCAGGTCATCCAACGTCAGGTTTTTTGTTCTTTTGCTTGCTTTTTTATTTTTGTTTTGTTTTGCAGTGCTGTGGATTGAACCTAGGGCCTTTGTACTTAGCACTTTTGCACTAAGCTGCATTCCCAACCCTTTATTTTTTATTTTCAGATGGGGGTCTCACTAAGTCACTAAGTTGCCCAGGCTAGGCTTAAACTTGGGATCCTCCTGCCTCAGCCTGCCAGAGTGCTGTCTCCATGTGCCTTTCCTGTGTCTGCAGTAGTGTCACTGCAGCAGGGTGCATTGGTCATTTGCTGCCAGTGTTTGCAGTGATGAGGGCAGGTGAGAGAGCAGAGGGCCAGGTGGGCCGCCAAGTGCGCAGCGTGCACCGTCTCGGTGTTAGGCGAGATCGGGTCCCGCTGCAGGCGCGGGTGGTGAGGATCGCGGCTGGCAGAGCAGCCCTTCGGTTCTCTGCCACGTGGAAGTGAAGCTGGCCTGACTGGGGCGGAGAGAGGGCACTTTGTCTCGCTCCCCTCCTCTCACGAGCTCAACTTCAGGGATATGTTGGCGCCACCAACCTGTTTGGGGATGAAGTGACTGCAGATGGGAAGACGGAGGCTGCTGGGCTGTGCACACAGCTCCCTCCCTGCTGGGGAGGCTGCGAGGTGGACTTGGCGCTTCGCACGTCTGAACAGTCGCACACCTGCCTCAGGTCTGCTAGTGTGGGAGAAGTGGGGCCAGAATATTGGGTAGCAGCCGGCCATCTCTGCCGCCCAATTTTTTTTAAGTTTTTTAAAATAATTTTATTTTTGTTAGTATGTGTTTGCAGTACATAGTGATTACATGCACTATGGGAAATTGGTACGTGGACGTAACATTTCAATTCTTTTTTTCCTCTTCCCTTCTACCCCTTTTTGGAAAATTTTTTGCTAGTATCAAGATTCACTTATTAATTTTATAAATCTTTATTGAGTTAATTATCATAAATACAGATTAAGAGCCAGACTAATAGGCCAAAAAACATAAAAACACATAAGACAATTATAGTAAAGGTACATTTTTAGATATATTGTCTGTGCTGGATTACAATAACTTTTTTGTCTTTTTTCCTATTGTCTTTTATTTTGCACTTTCTATTATTGGGTTTCCTATATAAGAGAACCATGCAATATTTAAGTTTGTATGTCACATTTACTTCACTTAACATTGTAGTCTCAAGGCCCATCTTTTTTCTTACAATGGCTTGGGTATATCCTTTTTTATGGCAGAGTAGTACTCCATTGTGTATGAATGCCACGTTTTCTTTACTCATTCATCTGTTGATGGACATACACGCTTGCTTCCAAGAATTAGCTATTATGATTTGTGCTGCTGTAGACATGGACATACAGTTATCACTGTGATATGATGTCTTTAACTACTTTGGGCAGACACCCAAAAGGGGATTAGTTGCGTCAAATGGAATTTCTAGTTTTAGTTTTTTGAGGAATCTTCCCTACTGTTTTCCATAGTGATTGTACCAGTTTGCAGTCCTCCCAACAATAAAGAAGGGTTCCTCTTTTCCCCACAGCTCTCCACCATTTGTTATTGGTGGATTTCCTGAAGGTAGCCATTCTTTCTTGAGTAAGATGGAAACTGAGTTAATTTACTTTTCTTGAATGGCCAGTGATGTTGAACATTTTGTTCATGTATGTATTGGCTGTTGGTACTTGGTCCTCTGAGAAGTGTCTGTCCATTTCAAATGGCCTTTTGTTTGATTGGGTCTTTAAATTTGGGTGAGTCTAATTTATTGTAGTTCTGTATATATTCTGGATATCAGGCCTTTTGGGGAGTAGCTGGCAAAAATTTACTCCTATTCTGCAGGTTGTCTCTTCACTCTATTTTGCCACCTAATGTTTGAAGGGCTCTTGTGAGTCATCAAATGCTGTATTTCTTCCTCCTTGTGACCTTCAGTTATTCTCTTTTCTCGTCTAAATGGTGTGGGACCATAAAACACTCCTAGTTTCCTTTTAATTCTAAACTAGTGATGCTTGCTTTTCTTTTTTTCCTTTTTTTTGCTACACTGATCTCTGTGATCAGCCTTTTCCTGCCCTGTAGCTAGTTTAAAATGTATAGCCTCCAGAAAAATTTTAAGTCAAAAATCAAAATATCAAAACCAGTTCCTGCTGTTATTTCCCAAGATAGATTGCTGAGCAGAGCTAATTAACTTGAGCTGTTCTTTTTATTTCCTTGATTGTTTTTAAAACAGTCTTGGCTAGTGGTTGTTAAGTGACTGCTCTCAATGTGTAACAGGCAACTTGCTTTTGAAACCTTTACTGACTGTTCATTTTTTTAAAAAAATATTTATTGCACACCTGCTGTGGGCTAGGCACAGTGCAGAAGCACTGGACTCGGTGTGCGCATGGTCCTAGCAGAGGGAAGTTAAATGATTTTCCGGGTGACAGGCTAATGATGAAGCAGTGTGCAGGAGGCAAGTGGAGGATCAGCCCCATGTGGGGTCCCCCATTCTCTCCATCTGAAGTCCTTGTCAGGGTGGAGTGTGGGAAACACTTCAGGCCAGGGACACCTGGGAGAGAGGAGCAGGGAGATGCCGCTGTTCCGGGAATGCAGGGCGAAGCCATGGCTTCCTGTAGAGATGGTTGGCCCTGAGAAGGCACGTAGAGGGGCTATGAGGTCTGCCGTCCCTGTGGGACTGCATCCCGTTCAGATCACCTTCCGGAGAATCCTGCAGGAGGACATGAGTGCAGTTCCCTTCTCTGTGCCCTCCCTTGTGTTCTTCTGGTTGTGGAATAACGTGTGGCCACATCTCTGTCACCCTCCCATGCACCCCTGGGCAGGCTCAGGCTGCTCCTGCTCTTCCTGAGCACCCCCTCTTCTTCATTCTCTGCTCACCTGTCATCATCGCCGTTTTTCTTATTACTGTTAGCCTTGTATCTGTGTAACCTGGCCCTCTAGCATAGAGCACGGGGTAAATGTGCATCAGTTTAGAGGTACTGAGTTAGCAGCACACATGGCGGCCTCTTCTACACCCATGGGAAAGCTGTCATCGGCATAGTCCTCATTTCTTTACTTGATCTTCTCCCTTTTGGTCCTTCATAATCATCAGATTCATTTTCTCCTGTTGCTTTTCAAAGATCCCTGAGCAGAGTTCTCAAACCCTGAGCGTGCCATAGAAATATTCCCAATAGAGTGATTGATTCCTTCATTCATGCAAGTAGTAAGTTTACAGAGCAGATGGTCCTGCTCAATACCAAGAAAATGTTACCCTGAACAGCATTCCTTTCATGGAGCTCCTAAGTTGTGATGGAAGGAAACATTTTAAACAGATGACTAGATTTGAAAGCCTTGCTCTAAAGAAACCTAAAGTAACATGAAGAGAAAGCAGAGCAGGGAAAGCACTCTCTTTCAGCACCCTGTTTTCTGCCTTTGATCGTATAATGTGTTCTGCATTGCTAGAAGCACCTTATCAGTTACAGTGTGTGGGGCTCAGTAACTCTCTGTGAGGTAAATGACTGTAACTACCACAAGAGCCAAGGAGATTTATCTTTTTTGCTTGGGTTTGTTAAAAGAAAGCAATGGAAACATTTTCAACCTTGTAAGTAACTCAGTTAATATTTGTTCTTGTCTGGTAGCCTGTAGTAACATTTTTACCTTGCTTCATTCAAAGGCTCTTGAGATCTGTCAACAGAGAAACTTTGTAGAAGAGACAGTTTATCTTCTAAGTAAGTAGCTTTATTTTTAATTTTGGTCCCCATAAACAAAGAAATGGTGTCACAACCGTGGATGGAGTAAGAATTGACATAGGTTTCAGAATAAAGTAACACAATTTCAAGCCTGTTTTGTTCAAGAGTTTCATATATGAAAAAGATTAATACATAAAAAAAATTTCACAGCACATTAGAGAAGGGTTTTGCTGAAAGGCTGTACTAGTAACATGTATAAACACAAGAAACAAAACTGTATCACACTTCACAACAGATTAAAACTAGTTTTTTAAAATTATAATCAGCCTATATTACCATCATATTGGTAGAAAATAATCTTAAGACTCACACCCTACATAACTGGGGGAGAGGCAATTAAATGTGGAGTTTTGGAGAGAGACAACTTTTTAATACAATGTAGTCATAAGTTGTCTCTGGTCTTCTGGTTCCTGCCCTGACATGCGTCGTAGTTTCTGGACCAGGCATTGCAAGACACAGAACTGCTTTTCAGGTTCCACCACACACCTCAGAGCAATGCAGGGTTTCCTGAAGACGCCGGGAGGAAGCCAGGTATTGGTGACATGTAGCAGAAAGTTTCTGTGAGCCATTTGTCTAATGTCACTTCCCCACTAGGATTGTCCCATGTCACACCTTCTCTTATACAACACCATCATTGGCTCCTTTGGCCTCTGTTGAAAAATTTCCAAATTTTCTTTTCTTACTTATGCACATGCTATTTATGGGTAGTTAGCAACCGACCTGGGACTGTCCAATTATGGGACCAACCTACCTTAAGAGAAGTGCTTTTGGGGGCTACATTTGGTTACTTGACCATTTTTGGGGGATTCTGATTTACAACTTTAAGTAGCTCATCCATTTACTTCTTGCAAACAGTGTTCCCCCAAAAAATAATCTGCTGGAATACATTTTTGTGATAATGTCATACTGTCTTAGAAGCAGAGAAGACTTATAAAGATACATATGTCTAGTTTTATAAACACTTGGAAATTTTTAAAAGACATAAGCTGTCTGGGAATAATATTTGTAAGAAAAGCAAAACACTACCAAAGGGATATCAAGTGAGGTGTCTTTTTTTTTTTACAAGCCAGCTGTTAATACTTGACAGCACTGACCCACAGTGAGGACTCAAGTCCCTGTGCAGGCAGGTGACAGCCCACAGCCGGACTTCTGGCATGAACCATGACAAAAGCTCGTGGAAATTATTTAAAAGTTTAGAAATGCCAGTAGGTCAATGAGCAAAGTGTGTGACGATAACTAGCTAATAGAAGCGTATGTGATAAATATTCATCTCATGAAGGATGTTGCAAAGCTTTCCCTTGAACTTGGAAGAGGGGATGAGGAAGCCCACTGATAACTGAGTCTGCAGTTGTATGAGAAGAGCAACATGCAGAACCACCTTAGAGAGGCGGAATGATTTCCTAGGCCTCTAAGAGTCTTCACTGTGCCAAAGAGGAAGATGCTAACATCCAAAGAAAACATAGGTGTGTAGGAGGGAGGCAGAATCTAGCAGACCTGGGCTCAAAGACCAGCTCTCCCTGTTTGTAGCTATGAGGTCATGGCAAGTAACTGACATTTTTGTTAACTCTTATATAAAGTAGTAGCATTAGTAGAACATCCCTCATAGGATTACATGGATTCCTGATGTTGCAGTTCATGTAAGTTATTTACACGAGTGCTCTGCACAAAGTGAACATCTGCTCAGTGGGAAATACTTACCTTACTAGACAATGGATAGTCAGTGCTAGTGGC
Source organism: Hystrix cristata (assembly GCA_004026905.1). NCBI lineage: Eukaryota > Metazoa > Chordata > Mammalia > Rodentia > Hystricidae > Hystrix > Hystrix cristata. The sequence continues at coordinate 30,332 of PVJO010008957.1, read as the reverse complement.
AAATAAGATAATGTGCTTTTGTTTTAGTTCTAAACTGTGTGAGCAAGTTACAAGAGAGGCTGTTTCTTTTTAAATAAGTGGCACCTTTCTTACTTCTCCCCAACTAGGCCGGATGGGCAACAGCCGAAGTGCCCTGAAGATGATCATGGAGGAATTGCATGATGTGGATAAAGCAATTGAATTCGCCAAGGAGCAAGATGATGGAGAACTCTGGGAAGATCTCATATTATATTCCATTGACAAACCGCGTAAGCACTGTGATTGTAATGTTTTCTCTCAATATAACCAGTTATGGGAAGAGTAAGAGTTATCTCAGCAGATGCAGAGTTAAGAGTACAGTGAAGTATCTACAATAAAAATAGGCCAGGCACATTGTAAGGATCCTTGACCCCCCCTGGGCAGAAAGGGCTGGTGTCTCCTCACTGTGCACTACTGAGCGTGACGCAGAACAGGTGGGCACACAGCTTACTAACATACTGTCTTCTGTTACAGCCACGTTGAATAAATGACACCTGTATTGGGTTGGGTTGGTTTTGGTTTTCATTTGTGTACTGGTGCATTTGTTTTGAAAGTATATAGCCCTCACCTGCCTCTTTTTATGGCAGCATATTTGAGTGTTTGCAATACAACTTTTAGTCTCTTTCCTGTCCCGTGTTATCAGTGTAGCCCCAGGAGTTTATATTAGTTGGCCCTCTGGTTTACCATTTGCATTGAGTTACAGTTTTAAGGCCTCTTGGAAGGTGCAGAAATGATTGACAGGCTAGCAGTGGTGATTTAGATTCTCCTCTCCCTCCACTTTGATAGGAAGGCTTCATCGGAAATTGGCTCCAGTGACTCAGTCCCTTGAAAATACAAGGAATCTAATTTGGTGTGATGAAGTAGTAGTTTAAGACGTCTACTAGGCCAAGTGGGCACAATCAGAACCCATCGTGGACTCTTGGGCATGGCAGGTTTTCAGTGTGGGCTCATTGGTTGCTGGCCTTGTGACTCTGCGTAAATCCAGCACCCCGTCTCCCTTATCTGTAAAATGGGGACACATAACAGTCCTACCTTGCAGAGTATCAGAGAGAAGAATAGAGTAGCAGAGCCAAAGGAAGTTTCCAGTATATAGTAATTATTTGCTTTGGACAGTACAAACTATATTTTGGAGGGAAGCGATCATTTATTTGTCTGTTTTTACACTGTTCTTAGTTTCTCCTTTATGTCTTAAGGGAACTTAATTCTTGAGAGTTTAGAAAACTAAAATTAAAATGCAGCGGTTTCAACATTTTTTAGTTGTTTTTGGTCGAAAAATGCACTATATGCAAATTACTTACAATAAAATATAACATTGCTTATATATCAGTTCTCTTCTGTGCTATTTTATAGCATTTATTACTGGTTTGTTGAACAACATTGGCACACATGTTGACCCGATTCTACTGATTCACCGAATTAAGGAGGGTATGGAGATTCCCAATCTGAGAGATTCCTTGGTAAAAATTCTGCAAGACTACAATTTGCAGGTAAGTGTCTTATGTTGAATAAAGAAGCATGATGACCTAAATGACACACTCCTGGACACATCTAAGATTTATGTTGCTAGAGCCTTTCAATTTGGTACATTTTACTTAGGCCCACATATTTGGAAAACCATTCAGGAAACCAGAGCTGGGTGTGGTGGTGCACATCTGTAATCCTAGCACTGTGGGAGGCTAAGGCAGGAGGAGTGCAAGTAACCCTGCCTAAAATAAAAAGGGATGGGGATGTAGCTCAGGGTTAAGGCCCTGGGTTCAGTCCCCAGTACCACACACGCAAAAGAAGAAAACTAGAAACATCACCCCTTGAGGAAGCCATCTGATTACTTAGCTGTCTCCTTATCAGTGTGCAGAAAGCGATGCTCTTTCCTGAGTGTGGGGTACGCAGCATGACATGGAGGAGGGTGTGAGAGAGTTATGGGGGCTGCTACATCGGACCACCCAAATGTCATGAGGGAGCATAAATAATTTTTCAAATAGTTTAATAATTTTTGTTGATGTCATTCAGTAATCCATGTGTGAAACATGATAAAGGATTTTATTTAACCTTTGTCTGCTTTGCTAGAATACTATATTACTCCGCTCAATTCAGAATTTGTGATAAGAAAAATGGAACCCATTACTTTCATATAACTAGTTGATATGCTAATTACAGAGCATCCTACTCTTTCCCTAAAAGGATTTGAGCAATTCCCCCATTCAGGGTGCTGGTAGTTTCCACAGAGCTTGAAACTGTTCAAAACATATTACCTTAAAAATTCAGACTGTGGCTTGAAATTCAGTTTTTGCCATAATGGATGAAATTGCTTTCCTAGAAACCGCATGATCTTGCAAGTAAAGCCAAAAGGTGAGGTTGTAAGGGAAATATTGTATGAGAATTTGTTGGACCATGGCCACTGTGGAGGGTGCAGAGTCGAGGGTGGCCTGCTGAACTCGGGGTAACATCAGAGGTAAGGCCGGGTAAAAAGGAGATGAGACTGAAAGAAGGTCAGTGCCTTGGAGAGCAGAGGTGTCAAGGAATCGCAGAGCGAGAGGGACAAGTAGTGGTGACCGCGGAGTGCGGTACTGCTAACATGAAAATCCCCAAAGCTGGAGTGGACATGTTCAGATAAATACACAATGGAATATTACGCAGGCATAAAGAAGAATGAAATCGTGTCATTTGCAGGAAATTGTGGGAACTGGAAACCATCATGTTGAGTGAAATTAGCCAAAAAGTTGAGTACTATCAAATGCTTTATATGAGAAAACTAAAAACTATATAAATAATTAGAATGAAAGAGAGAAGACACTTGTGGAGAGGGGGAGCGAGGACTGAAATTGACTAAGATGTGTTAATTGCATGTACCAGCTTCCCCAAGTAAATCCCATTATCCTAGAGCATTAACATGCACTAATAAAATAGGACTTTTTCTGAAAAGTGGGTGAGGGGAAAGGTCACTGGAGTAGATTAGTCAGGACACAGGCCTGGCGCCTCCTGGGCGACCTGGCATGCTGCCCTGCAGTCCCCAGGGCTGTGCTGTGACTGGGCAGCACAGCTTTCCCGGAGGGGTTTTTCCTGCAGGTGCGGGTGTGAGCAGTCAAGAGGCCTTGCCCAGGTGTGATAATTGGGGGTCACTGGGGGAGAGACCGGCATTTAGTACAGCCAGAGTGATGAGGGCCCGTTGGGCAGAAAGCTTAGTGACGTGCAGGTGCTGTTTCCCGTGGGGTCCGGAGGTTGGCAGACAGCCCAGGACGGAGGTTACGGGAGGGAGGATGAGGAAGGGAAGAATGGGCTGATGGGCGAGAGGCGGTGGCGGGAGGAGCCTGCATTTTGGTCAGTGCCGTAGGAACGCGGAATGGTGATCCAGGCAGGGAGCTGCCGACGCCAAGGTGTGGTTGAAAGTGTTTCGAGTGTCCCGGCCTAAATCGAGCAAGCTGGGTGTGATCTGTGCTTCGCGGGCACTTACCATGCCTGGATATGCTGCAAGTTTCAAATCCGAATCGGTTGTACACGGAGCACGGGCCCTGGGGTGAAAGGGGCCTCTCTCTCTCTGTCTTCCCGGCCTCTGCGGTGCCTGCGAAGCCACCTGGAAATCCCGCCCTGCTGGGCCCTCGTCTCTGAGACCACCCCAGTCCCACTGCTCATTCACTGTGCAGGAACAAATGCGCATAGTTCTGAGTTGGCTGGGAATAAAAATAAATTATTATGTGCAAAATAAATGCCTAACATAAAAGTCATCCACTAAAACACCTGCTAGGTCAATGTTTCATCCTCTTAATTATAGTTTAGACTATACTGAGAGCCTTGCCTGGTGCTGTGAGAGTGTGCCATTGGGTAGTGTGCTAAAGAGGCCGAGAGTTATGTAGCCAGCGAGTCAGAGAGCCTGGTTGCCTGTAAACCCCCCAGCCAGGGCGTAGCTTCTTGGGGGAAAGGACCTGGAGGGGCGGTGGCACAGCCTGTTGTCCCCCAGGGGCTCAGTGGCCTTGAGGGACTGCAGAGAGAAAACACTGTGCTGGGCAAATTGTTTCAGAAAGTCCAGGGTGCTTCCCTCTCGTGGACCAAGAAAGTGATTAGACTTTGTTCCTGTGGGAAAAGCCGCCCCCTTTTCATTAGTGGCTATTTATTTTCTTTCTCTAGGCAACCGATCAGGCATCACTGTAAAAATAACTTGGATCTTTCCATAAAGCCTTTGTAGCTTCCAAAGGATTGCACTTGTTTCTCCTTGATTCTGCTTTTGTTTCATAGAACTGTAGTTGACTTTTCATGTTCTCACTTAGCACAAAAAATTGGCACCTCCACTCAGGCCCAGTTTGGGGGGAAATTTTGCGGGTCCCAGTATCTGGTGTGGAAGGTGGGCAGCAGCCCAGGGGTATTAGGAACCATTCGGTAAGCAGAGAGGTCCAGGTCATGTGAGGGGAACGTTGTGGCACCATTTTTTTGGCTAATATGCACAGGGGAGGTTGGCAGTTGAAAACGCAGCATTTTAAACTTACTTGGGCGCTGAAAATGCTTTGGGAGATCATTCCGTTAGCCGAGTGTTAATTGGAAAAACGGGGTAGAGAAAGCTTTTGGAAAAAAACTTGAACAACTCATTTCAGTTCTGCAGCAGCTCTCTAGCTACAGCACCGCCTCGTTACACCATTAGACGCCTGGTGTGGCTGAAGTGAAGGAAGTGGGTATTCAGCCTCATTGTCAATGTTTAATTTACTAAGCCCTGTTCCCTCATTAATGGGATTAGCCAACAGATTCTTAAAAGTTCATGAAATCTGTAAGAGGAAAATAAGCTGTACACTCCATAAAGGAGTGTAGCCTAAAATGTTTGTAGGCTTGACTTCAAAACAAATAATTGCTTTAATATAAATTATTCTCCAAATAATATGGCATAAATGGTGTTTTAATTTTTCCAATACACTGACCAGTTTCGAAGTTATTTCTGTCATTAGTTCTTTTTTCTGTTTTCAGTATATTTATATTTTCTATTTCAGACATTTTTATAAAGCATTTATCTTATTTAGCATTTATACTTTTTTCTGTTGCTAGAGACGTTTTCTCTCGGCACCTGTTTTAAACACTTTTCCTTTGACTGTCTTATTTGACAGACAGTCCTTCTCTCAGCAGTCCAGTGGGCGCTGTCGCCGCCCTTTCACAGAGTGCAAGGCTGGGACTCGGAAAGGTGAAATGACCTGCGGTCTGGGACAGTGGTGATCTAGATTTGAACCTGTATCTTTTGGCCAAGTCTCATGCCTTTCCCATCCAGGACTGTATTCCCTCTGACAGCCCCAAGTTACCCTTTCATTAGGACAGACTCTTGGTGTTTCCTTGTGGGTGCTGTCTCTGGGTGGAAATGGTGAACACGTCTTAACTTGCTCTGGAAGAGGGAGGGCAGGCACAGGAGCTGGCACTTGGCTGGGCCCCCAGTGAGCCACGGCCTGCTGGAGGACAGAGTGCGGTCCTGAGCATCCTCCAGCCTCTTTCCCGACACTAACTCCAGATGGCACCATGCCTACCAGTGATTTTCCCATATTTACATGCGCTACAGTCCCATGTCTCTTTGAAATTCAGAGACAAATGAATTAAGAGAAAATAGTGACATCTTTTTTATATGCTTTTTTGACCCACATACATGGGTTTCTTTTTCACTTACAGTATATAAGCTTTTTTCCTCCTGTAATTTTTAACTTACAAATCACTAAAATAAACTTTGAAGACCAAATGGATTTCTTTTCCTTTTAAATGATTTCAGTCTGGCCTCATCACAGGCGTTAGGTGACAGAGGTGGCCTATGACAACCTGCTACATACATACTTTGTGCTGTTGTAAATTTACGTGCAATTGTATTTATTAGATTGCTTTTGATAGAGTCTGTCTTTCCTGTTTTATTTCTGAAGTTTAGCAGAAACTTCGATCATAATACCAATCAAAAGTGAAGCTTTTTCAAGTAGAGTTCAAGTGCTGTGGTACTAGCCCAGAGGAAGAGCTGGAACTGAGGGGGGTCCTGTTCCCAGTTACAACACGGTGGGGCTCGCAAAGCTGGGAGCAGCCCATCATTTGCACTTTTGATGATGAGCATTGAGTGTCAGCTCAGCAACATCAGAAGAAAGTTCAATGTTCAATGACTTTGTTAAAATAAAAATTCCAGAAATTTGGCAATTTTTGGTAACATTTTTCCCAGGCAGCTGTCTGTAATGAACCATAGTAACCTCACTGATGTGTAGTTCTTCCGTTGCTTTGCGAAGTGTCAGTATAGTCTGATGTTTCTTGGTTGGGATTATCAATGATGATGAACTATAGAGAAATTAGAATGAAACTATGGAGCAAATCTAAGGTCTCAGTTTGGTTTTCAACAACTGTCTACTTAAGTTTACTATAGCACAATTACACAAGCTGCAAACAATTTATAAGCCATAACTGGCTATCTTGAAAATTACGAAGGGGAAACAATAAAGGTCATGTTAATAGAATACAGAATTTAGAAAAACTTAGAACTCCGGGGAAAAATAAGAGTGGTTGAGAAGGGTGTTGGAGGAAGTTGGCCCATAAGGAAAATCAATCTCTCAAAGATAACATTGCACTTTCTAAGCAATGCACACAAATATTTTTTGAGATGAAAAGTAGTATCATTATGAAGTTGGGGAAAGACAAGACAGTGGTTTATCTTCAGTGAGATTCTCGTAGGTGATGAGGATTACAAAGCAAAGTTGAGGAATTTACAAGGTAGAGTCGTTTCTAGATTAGAAGATGTTTTGAGTAGATTTTAGTCTCTGAAAGCAATATCAGAGGCTACCCAACGCCAATTGTAGGAAACCAGTGTAAACCAGGAGGAAGCAGGCAAGAACAATTATGCTGGGTAATGATCACTTTTATCTTTGAAAGACCAGTAAGTGTACTTTGGAAAACAAGAACTACTTTGGCGGGGAGAGTATACAACCCTAAAACTGCATGTTCAGAAGCTTCTGCAGTCTACCACTATCCTGAAACCATCACAAAATGTATTTGCAAATTCCATGAAGTCTGAGAAAAAGATACAGGGAAATAACCAGCACACTTGAGAAGAAATCCTTTGCAGCTAACTTTTCAGCACCTCAAGTAGGTAAAGAATACAAGCTCATAGCGATTTCTCTAGAAATCCAGAAGAGATTAACAGTTTTCTGGAAAACTAGAAATTATCAGGAACAAACAGAACAGACCTATAGTCATTAAAGAAATGGCATGAGTAGTCAACAGGTACGGGCACAGCAGAAGCACTATTCCATAGATAATTTTAGAGACAAGTTTTATCAGACCTTTAAAAAACAAGCAATGCATATTTACATGAACTTTTCTACGTGGTAGGATGGAAAACTCCTCCAGTTCTTCATAGGGCACTTTTATAAACTTAACAGCAGCATTACCTCAGGACAGTATGAGAGAATTACAGTCCTTTCTTTAACACAGCTGTAAAAATAATACACACTTTATTAACAAATCGAGTGTCACCATTTAATTGCTAAAAGTCATATCACAAATGTTATTCTCTCTAAAACCATCATCCGTATTACTCACTAAAAATCTAATCAAAATCCTCGAATTTTTCATGGAAATTGATAAACTAGCCTTCGAATTTATATAAAATGTAAAAGACTAAGGTCATCTAAGAGGAATAAGGAGGTAGTATGTGGGAATGTAAAATAGTGTAACTACTTTGGAAACTGATAGTTAATTTAAATTAAACATATACCTACTGTATAACCCAATAGGTAAAGTGTTTATTTAGGACACGGAAAGCAGTTCCACAAAAACATTCTGAACACCTATCTCCCTAGCAGTCTCAGGCTGGAAGCCCTAAATATCCATCAGCAGGAGACTGTCCCTTAGAGGGGGTACCTCTTGGTCACAGAATCGATGCTCTATCGCCATGCCTCACAACTACATTCCAGACAGGAAGATGGGGAAGCAAAAAGCTTTTTCCTAATGAAGTTTTGCTGTTTTTATTTGGAAGGGAAAACTGCCCAGGCCCAGTGTTCATCTCACTGACCAGATGCCGCATGGTGAGCGGCTGCCACTTGCACACTTTAGTTGGATACCAACTAAACATAGTCAGAGTTGTGTTTGTAAGGAAGGAGAAGGAACTGGACTGCAGCAGAGTGTCAGCAATACTTTGTTTTCTGGAATGAGCAAATCTGAAGCACATAGAAAAAAGTAACAGATCAGTTAAATCTAGGTGGCGAGAATTTGGATATTTTTCTTTTTAACATTGATTGCATCTATTGAAAAGAAAAATAGCACAAAGTCATGGAAGGTCGACCTAGTTACTTTCCTTGCCACTGGGACGTAATACCTGCCACCCACAACGCCAAGGAAGACAGCTTGATTTTGGGTAATCGTGTGCGGAGGTTTCGGCCCGTGTTCCGTGGGGTGGCATGGCGGAGCGGCGTGGCAGGCAGGAAGCAGAAGGTGAAGGGAGCAGCCTGGGAGGGAGGCAAACCCAGGCCACGCGGCCAGTGACCCACCTCTGCCAGCCAGACCCCACCTCCTTTCAGAAGCCCCGCCTTTGAGCGTGTGAGGCTTTAGGAGGGACGTCCAGATACAAACCGTAACAAAGGTGCAAGCCGCCATGAGTCAGTTCATTCGAGTCCTCGAAAACTTGGTCACAAGAAAGTGCATGTGCCCCAAATGCCCAAAGATCACCAACTTTGCAGAGACAGGAAGTTGACAGTCCACACTGGGAAGTGGGCCCAAGGTAACCTTGACAGACAGAAGTCAGCAGAACTCAGGAGTGTGAAGGTCAGAAAGGAGTGAAGCCAACTACTGCGCCATCTGACTTTCAGTCTTTAGAGTAAACACATTCGTGGGAAACACCGACTACGGGTGTTCGGGGTGAAGTCGGTCTCCCCGGATGGAGGCGCTGCAGGGTACAGGCTGCCGTTGTCAGTGTCTCACCCTGTCACGTGTGGGTCCCGCGTGGGGCTGCGTGGAGTTGTGCAGCTTTCTCTCACTACCACTGTCAGGAGGCCCCGTCCTTGCACATGTTATGGGACAAAGACTGTCCCATAGATGTCTCATTTTTTGATCTCCTGCCTGTCGGCATGTCAGTGAAACTTAAAATGTTTTTATGTATTTCCACTTTGGAGCTTTGGATTTAGATCAAATGAAGTAGAAAGTGATGCACCGACCTGGATTTGTGGACTTTCCTTCTCCAACCTTCTGCAGGCCGCCGACTGTGCCTGTTTAGAGTGTCATCCTGCCAGGAGACGGCTCCTCCTCAGTCTGCAGACTTTGCACTTGTCGTTTTAGTGAGACCTGGCGTCTGTCTAGACTGCTGGCCTCACCGTCCTCCTGTATTATTCATGCAGAGCACCCTGGAGGGCTGGAGCCAGGTCTTTATAGACACTCACCAGAGATGCTATGGCTGACACTATTTTTAAATTTGTTATTTTGCTGTTGGAGGCTGAGCAGATGCATATGCTTGCTTATAAATTTCCCTGGTATCTTTTTTAAGTGAATCAAAAATATTGCATTTCAGCGGGGTATGGTGGTACATGCCCGTAATCCCAGCACCCCGGGAGGCTAGGGCAGGAGGATCACAAGTTTGACCCCAGCCTGGGCAATTCAGCAAGACCCTGTCTCAAAAAAATGAGCAAAGGGCTGGGGATGTAGCCCAGTGTGAAGGCCCTGAGTTCAATCCCCAGTACCACCAAAACAAAAAAATCCATCTCTAGCAAAATTTTAACGAAAGCTTCACGGGCAATATCTTAGTTAGTGTGAGAATACTAATCTTTAGTCATCTCTTGCTCAGCAGGAACAGAGCTGTAACCTGAATGTCAGTTCTGCTTTCCTGAGTGGTAGCCTCCGTGTATACCCAGAGCAGAGACATACACTCTTCAGATGCACAGAAGCTCTTGGGGACTTTTAGGGGACCACCAGCCACTGGAGGTGACAGGCTTAGAGGACCACGGCCGGCCGTTCTCGTAACTCCCTCTCCCCGGTAGCATGAATTTAACCCTCTGTGAGAAGCACACCCTGGGTTTGGCGTTAGAGACCGATGTCATTGAAAGAAAGCCAAAGCCCTCAACGGGATCTTGCTGGGACCCTCGGCCACGAAAAGCCACCAGGTTCTCTGCACAGCTGGCCATCTCCGCCCAGTGCCTTGGCCATGAGGGGACTCAGTGCCTGTCTGTGCAGTGAACAGACAGGTTCGTAAAATAAAGGGATGATGTTGGACTAACAGACGCTTCACCCCGGGCAAAGACAGGAGGGTCAGAGTGAGCAAGTCTCGTAAGGGCTGCAGCAGAGAGACTCTGTGAGAAAGCCTCAAGCCAGCAGTCACCTGGGTTTCTGTGGGGCCTCTGTGCCAGACCTCGGAGCTTGTCCTCGATTTTACAAGGGCCACTTTACAAACCACTGTGTCGGTCGTCATTAAAAAAATAAAGATACAGGGCCGGGGATTTAGCTCAGTGGTTAGAGTGCTTGGCTAGCAAGTGCAACGCCCTGAGTTCAAGCCCCAGTACCAAATAAAGAAAGAAAGAAAGATAGATACAAAGGGTAATGAGTGGCGCATGGCTCCCCAGGTCCAGGTCCGTCCTGGAAGAGGGGGAGGAAGAGGGGAGGAGAGTGTGGAGGGCAGGAGAGCCCATCAGCGCCTCTGGAGGATTTCGGACAAGGGCTTCCTGGGCCCCGTGAGAAGCCCTTCCTCCCCAGCACTGAGTCTGCTCAAGATGCTTTTCTCTTCTAATGTGTGCATTAGATTCTGCTGCGGGAAGGCTGCAAGAAGATCCTTGTGGCCGACTCTTTGTCCTTACTGAAGAAGATGCACCGAACCCAAATGAAAGGCGTTCTGGTCGATGGTAGGTAGACCCAACACCGGCCCTCGGGGCCCGTGGCCTGCCGCCAGGACACAGCCGCGCCTAAGCCCAGTGTGTTCTCTTACAGAGGAGAATGTCTGCGAGTCCTGCCTGGCCCCCATCCTCCCCACAGGTGAGCAGGCCGAGAGGGAAGTCGCCCAATGTGTATATCAGTGATGGGTGGAACTAAAAGTTTGTAATTGGCTAATTGCTATTTATAAACTTTCAAGATAATCCAGGTTAGGGAAGAATTTCCATCCATCTCTGCTCATTTGGTGCTGGTACCACCACCTGCAGGGCTTACAGCATCCACGGGCACAGTGTGAGGACCGGTGCCACCCGCACCAGGGGCTGTGGGTCTGGGGGCCCGAAACACACGTTTCCAACAAGCTGCCAAGGCACTGACGCTGCTGACAACCGGGCCCTTCTTTCAGAATTGCCCCAGAGCAAAACACAGCCAGATAAAACTTAGCACCCGCATGTTTAAACTCAAGGTGGCAGGAATGCCTGTATCTAGGACATTTGGTAGGTGGCTTTCCTTTATTCTTTCGTTTTGACATGGACTGCTAGGCACCCGGGTCCTCTCGCATCTCCATGGAAACTCAATACTCAGCATCTAACCTGTGACCCTTTAAGAGAGATACAAGCTTCTGTTTATTTCTGTTTCTTAGTAGATCCATCTGTCTTCATGTGTAATGAAGACTCTTAAAGATCATTCAGACAGGAGAGGAGGAAATCACACTTGAAAGCAGATATTCAAGCATAGTTGTCCGGATACTAAAAAATGGGGTTTTTTCCCCCCAGTACAAATTCAGCACCAAACACCTGGCTGACCTTACATTTCATAGGCAGCAGAATGAGAAGTCATTTTCTAAAAGAAGCAGGTTTGGTTTTTTAAATGCTTCAGTTATAACCTGCCATGGACTAAGCAAAGCAGCGGCTTTCCTGGGGGTGCAGGAAGGGTCCCCACACAGCCCACACCTACAGTGAAATCCCCGCTTGAGGCATTGCCACTTACAGAAAGGAACCGGCCGCCCTGCACCGGAGCTGGGGCTGCGCCGGGGGGCACGCAGTGACGCACAGGCCCCAGGCGGGGATTCTGACCTGGGCCTGCCTCTGACGCCGGGTCCACTAGGAGCAGACTGTGTGTGGAATATGAACAGGATGCGTGTGCTAGTGGGAGGGTTTCAGCACACAGAGGCCTATACACACATTGATTTCCCTTTTTAAAATACATGTGGCTGCATTTGCTGTAAATGTGCCCCCTTGTATGGTTTTGGTAGCTGACAGAGCCCAGGTAAGTAGGCTGTGACTCACAGCACCAGGAGCACAGTGCCTGCCTCGCTTGCTGTCGTCAGGCGGCCGTGCAGGGGACAAGGCTGTGCCGTCCTGGGCTGCCCGCTGCAGTGAGCTCTTCTCCCACAGATGCGGCCAAGCCCTTCAGCGTGGTGGTCTTCCACTGCTGCCACATGTTCCACAAGGAGTGCCTGCCTGTGCCCGGCGTGGTGAGTTGGGGCTGCCGGGAGAGAAAGTGTGGCAGTAGCGATGGTGAGCGTGCGCGCCACTCTAATGCCTTGTGCTCCTGGCTACGTGGGGGTTTAAACTGTTCCCTCCAGCCAGCTTTCTGCACTGTGGGTTCCACCAACCTCAGATCAAAAACAGTGGGGGTCTGGGGGCATTGCCTCGGTATTGCACCTTTGCTTATTTATTTTTCTTGTCATCTCCTAAACGCTGCCAAATAGCAAACGTTGACATAGCATCTACATTGTGTTAGGTAGCATGAGTAGCGCAGGGTGGATTTAAAGCCTACGGAGCATGTGTGTAGGTTGCATTCACAGACTGCCAGTTGTACCAGGGACTTGAGCACCCACGGGTGTTGGCATCAGGGGTCCTGGAATCAGCCCTGCCCACAGTGTACACAGGGATCCTGTACTTTTACATCACATATGATAAAGTGTCTATTTTTCAAATGCTAAAACCTGGAGGGTACTCGGGTACGCATTACAAAAGCACGCAATGAAGGGAGTTCACTCTTGAGACCCGACTGTCCGGCTGCAGAGTAGGGCGGCACAGAACCACTTTATATCCTGGGGGATTTTCTCACCCCAACTTGCTGTTTGTCAGCCTGGTAGGCCTGCTGCTGTGCGGCGCCCTCTGACCTACCGAGTAACCATATTCTGAATTCTGTGAGGCAAAAAGAGCCTCCAGGAAAAGGAGCAACATTTCGTCCTTTCTCCACCCGTCCCACTAATGCTGCTGTCATGGAGGGAGAAGACAGACAGGCTCACACTAATCTGTATTCTTAAATGACATTTTCAGAATTCTGCACAGTACTGCAACATCTGCAGCGCTAAGAACCGCGGGCCGGGAAGTGCGATCTTGGAGATGAAGAAGTAGCCGGCTCTGCGGTCGGCCGCTCCTGCCCGGGCCAGCGCCGGTCAGACTTGCTCACGTCCATGTACCGCGGACGGTTCCTGCACCCTGCGTGTCCCCGGAGGTGTCCCTTTGCTGTGGCAGAAAAGTCGGGCCGTCCCCGTGCCTTGAGATGCGTGGGCCCAGTCTGTGTCTCGCCGCCTGTTCAGAGCATTCTTTGTTTAGCAACTGGAAGGGCAAGTTTCGGGGCTGGAAATGAACACCTGGGAAAGTCCTGCTGTCTCAGGACAGGCTGGCTGCGGTGGCCGTGTGCCCTGCTTGCATCCCGGGCTCAGCTTTTTTGACCTCATCACTCATGACCATCCTGATGGGCCTTCAGCGAAACACTGTGCAGCTTCTCATTCATTCCATGACATCTGGGAACAGCGCTGGCGCACTGCTGGCGACAGCTTTATGCTTACATGTCTTGTGCTCTGTGTGTGCTGATGACCAGCAGGGTGACTGGCCCTGTCAGGTGCTCAGCATTTGTTCACTGAATAAATGTTAGCTCTTCTCATTGTACAAGGCTCACTTTCACTGGGTTGAACAACTATAATCAAGAAGTCTCCTGCCCCTCTAAGGAACAGAAGAGAGTTTTAGCACCTCAGTATCTAGGCATTGGGCTGAGGGTTTGATGGTAGGCAGGAAGGGCGCGACCCTGTCAAAATGGAGACGGATCCTCAGGAGAAATGGGGTGCGATCTGACGTCCCCTTTGCCTGCTCTGGTGCAGCTCACAGAATAGTATACAGCAGAGGGAAAGCATCCAGACTAAACTGGCCTCCATGTCTTACCAGCAGGGTGTGCATCACCCTCTGGGAGTGAAGGGCAAGAATGCATCCTCCCTTGCTCCTCGCTGTCCCCTGTGCAGAGCGAGCGAGCGGCTTCCTGCTTCTGCCTCGCTGGGGGCTGGGAGTTGCTGATGGACACCGAGGATGCAGCTTGGCCAGCGGCCACCCCGAGCAGCTTCTCCCTTCATTCTTCGCGCACACACTGCAGGGAGGAACTGCCGCCTCCCAGGGCACAGGGAAAGAAGCCGAAGTACAGAGATGTCGGGGGCAGAGAGGTGCCTGCCCGACCTCACTCCCCACCCTCCACAGCACATTTCCTCCATGGAGTTTTGTTCTCTCCCGGACACTAGAGTGGTTCATCAATACACAGAACTGCAAGGTCTCTACTGTTGTCCAGTGGACCCCACCTGCTGAGTGCTCCCTCCAAGACGAGGCTCCTTCTGCGCTACTGCCAGTTCTCAAACCCTTCCTTCACCAAAACAAAACAAAAACCCCGACTGTTTTTATTCTCCACAATACCAGCTTAATATAAAGATCCAGCCTTATTAAATTTATGCCAGCCCATTCTTATTTGAGCAAGTTCGTTTCCAGAGAAGTTCAGCTATATAACCATTGACAGGATTTACTGATTTCAGTTAAAGCATTTTGTTTCAGGGTAAATTATACCAGGTCCCATTTGGATATAAAGAATATCGTAGGTATAGAAAATGAGATAGTAATTAAACATTTTTTCATTTTTAAGTAACTGATTTGTGAAGAAAATACTGAAATGTTTATTCCCCATTTCAGAAGTAATGTTAGAAAATTCCTGAAGAAGACAGATTTAATGTTCAAGACCAATTCTCCCTCCCTAGAAACACTTTCCTTTTGAATAAACCATATCAGATGGTTATACTTAAAGGACATCCCATCCTTTTACTTAATCTATAAGGGTTTAAATATGATAAAATAATCAAAATACAGTACTAGTCGATTTTTTCTTGTGTGACTAGCTCGATTTAAAATTAGGTCAATTCACAGTGAACTACATTTTCAGCCCTTTTTTGAGACAGGGTCTCACTAAGTTGCCCAGGCTGGGTTCAAACTTGCCATCTTCCTGCCTCAGCCTCCCAGAGTGCTGGGATGGATTACAGGTGTGAGCCACCATGCTCAGCTAATGCTCTGTGTGTCCTTGATGCAGGTTGTACTGCTGTTTTCTCTCTGTGCCACGCCAGGCTTCCCCACCAACATGTGTTGCTGAGAGAAGGGCTGGAATTGTCTAAACAGTGCTGAAAGGCTCAAAGACAGAAATTTCTAATTCCAAAATATGTAGTGAAACTTCATGAGCTATATGTAGGTGATGTTATCATAATTTAAAGTTCATTTTGACATAAACAGGTTCCTTAAGATTCTTTTCACTTTTCATCATTGCGGGTGCTAATACTTACATTCAAAATATGGACTCTACAAAACAATATACCCTCAGTCACACCATTGTGTAGGTCAAGGCTCCTGGTTACAAGTGACAACACAAACCGAGCTTGGTCAAAGTAGGACTGCAAGAAGAGTGGATGCTACAGCTTGAGTATGGGGAAGAGGCTTGGGCCCAGGGTGGCACTGTCGGGGTTGGGATCTTCAAGGGGCTGTGACTAGAGTGGTATTCCTCAGGTCACTGGGGAATGCGCTCTGGAAAGAGATTGTGGGAACCCAGTCTCTGTCTCACGGCACTCAGTCTGTCTCTGTCTGCCTCTGTCTGCCTCTGTCTCTCTCTCTGTGCTTGAGTCTAAGATGGGAGCATTTTTCTCCAACACACTCTCCACGTTACCATCCGGCACCTCACCAGAGGACCAAACCAACATGTTCTCCTGATCTGGAACATGACTCTCCTGAACAATAAGCCAAAATACACCTTCCGTCTTAGAAGGAGCCTGTACTGGGTACTTGGTTAGAGCATCGCAGAGCCGACTGGAGAATGGTGTTGTGCCTTTTGCCACTGTGAGATGACCCCACATTCCAGGCAGAACCAGGGTGTTCCTTCACATTCACTTTGTCCTCCAGGAGAATATGCTGTCTGAAGTCCTTGTCATCATAATCCTCTGAGATAAGCGCTATGACCCTCATTTTACAAAGATAGAAACTATGACCGCAGAAGTAAAATGAATTGCCCATGCTGAGAGACGGCAGAGACAGGAAGTGGAGGCAGATCTGTGTGACCTCTTACCCCTCCTGGCCCCACATTTTCAAATTAAATCTTTTAATAAAAGCCAGCCGTGTATGATGGTGCAAACCTGTAATCCCAGAAATCTGGGAGGCCAAAGCAGGAGGATCTCAAGTCTGAACTCATCCTGAACAACTTTGTGTGTAAAGAACTTGGTTCAGAAATGAAATATGGAACCCTGTTCAGCTTTTATTCTGTTTTTGTTTTGTTTTCAGACAGGCGAGCCCCGTGCAGTCCAAGCTGGTCTTAAACTTGTGATCCTTGTGCCTCTCTGGTGCTGGGATTACAAGTGTATGCCATCACACCCGACTCGATATATATTTCTTGATTTAAATGCTCCCCAAAGGAACGGATACAACTTTGCCGAGGCTATCCCTTTCTAATCCTCTCACTTTGCAAACCCAAGATCAGAGTCAGGCAGTGAAAGTGATATAGGAAACAAGGCAAAGCTGGCTGGGGGAAATGAGTGGGACCTGACAATTGTGAGACCCCAGGGCAACGTGAGGACCCATATGTAGAACTTCTTGGGACATCCCACGAGATGTGGATGGCATAAAAGACTGGCTATCACAGAAAGCCACTGTCGTGAGTTTCCATGAGAGGCCGCACCATGTTTCTCAGATGTGGCTTGTGCTTTTGTTTTTGCCTTTATCCTCTTTTTCTCTTTGTTTGGCCCAAGTTCACCCTGTAGAGCTGGTTTCTTCCATACCCATCTACCCCACACTTTTCAAATAAATTTTTGGCATCATTATTAGCTTGTCTCATCCAGTTCTTTGTTCAAGGCAAGAAGGACCTGGGATACTTTCAATTGGTGAACCATTTCTCAAGATACTACTCTGTAATAGGAGAATGATTTGGACTCATGGGTTTCCAAAGAATGCTCACAAAATTTGTAGGTTTCCCATTTTGATGCACAGTTTAGTAGGCCCACAAAGGGACAAAACTATTGCTTGCCTTTTAGCTTGATTTTTTTCCCCACACTTCAATAGAAGTCTCAGTCCTTTCTAAAGTATCTTAGATTCTCTATTACATAACCTTTAGATGACCCTGTACTCATGGTCACACCCTGATCCAGTTAGAGTACTCCTTCAAGATCACTGGAAACAGATTGTAGTTTTCATCCCGAAGTACCTACCATTTCTTATATTCATTTAATATAGAAAAATGACTTTAATAACCTCAGCAGCCTGGTCACTGGAAGTATCCACAACTGAGATTTTATGAATATAATTTTTCTCTGTGGCCACAAAAATAATCAAAAGTTCATTTTCTTTAGTAACACGTAATGGGGTTCTTTGACGGAAAAAACATGTCGGCCTCAAGAGACTTGGGCTCAGGGTTTTATTTCTTCCCCAGAAATGTATTTACAGCCTGTCTGAGGCACAGCTCAAAGCAAAAAGACCCTTTTTCCCAGTGGTTCCAGAAGATTCTCTGTATGTACTATGATTGAGTTGGTTGGGTCATATGCACATACCTGGGGCCCTAGGTGGAACTCAGTCCCATTCAAACCACTGAAATAGGGAGTAGAGAGGAGGTTAGGATAGGATATGGAGGTGCAGTGAATACAAATTTTAGTACACTTATCCCACACAGACCTTCTTACCAAAAAAAGAAAAAAGAAAAGCTTCCCAAAAATTATCCGCAATCTTTCTACACAGCCATATTTATGAATCTACTGTGTTCTGTGTATAATGCTGAGAAGTTAGAGTTAAGGGATGAGTAAGACAGTCTCTCCCTTGAAGAAATGAATTAGTTTTTGTCAGCCAGGAAAAGAGAAAGCCCTATGATGTACTTCAAGCAGAACAACACAGGGAAGTTATGACAAAGATGCTCTAAAAGAGCAAAAGGAAGCAGAAAGGTGGCTGGAGAGGGAAACAGGAAGAAGAGATGAGGCCCAAGCTCCTGGGCTGGAGTCCATGAGCCACACGCAGCTGCCATCTTGCCCTGAGATGTTCACAGTTGATTGTGGGTGTGCCAAAGCCATGCTGCTGTCACAGGGATGGGAAGGCTTGGAAGATGCTGCCGGGGGCTGTCACCACTCCCGCCTGCTATCACTGCAGTACAGGCAGCCAGCAGCAAATAGAGCTACTAGCAACTGCAACACTGTTTGAAGCCAAACGTTGGATGAGTTTCTCTTCCTCCTAACTTCTGATCTCCCGGGAATGTTTGTATTGGCAGGATATAAGAAACTCACTGACAAGGAAGCCTGGGAAATGTAGTTTGTAGATTCCAGACCCAACAGAATGAAGTATAGAAGGGCAATTGTGAGTCTGAGTGATAACAGTCAAATAACAGTAGCAGAGTCTAAGCCAATAATTAAAAAAATAGGTAATCCATCAAATGTTAGATGAGCATGTAAACAAATCACCTAACCCATATATGGACTGTAGAAAATTGCCTGAGGCATTTTCAAAAAGATACATATAAGTTAGATGTTTATTCATTCATTTATTAAGTATTCAATTGCCTATGATCTATGAGACAGTAAGAGTGGAAGAGACCAAGCACAGTCAGGAGCAGGTTATATGAGAGACAAAAATGCCTGTCACTGTCTGTGGGGACCCAGGCCAGAATTAGGAAAGGACCTGTGGGCAAAAGTCACGTAGGCTCTGAACTCAAAGTTCAGATTAGGGAAACATGCTAGATTCAGTCACTGGTCTTCTGCCTGCCTGATAACTTGTTTAGATTAACCTAAAGACTGTCGTGTAGCAGACACCCTTGTTCCGTGACGCACTTGCTCATTCAAGCTGTTTTCCTCCGTGTATTTCCTTGTAATTAAAGCCAGAGAGTTCTTGGCTTGGTACTGCTCCCTTGAGACACCCTCTTGTGCTGTCACACCCTCTGGGCCTCTTGGTGTTCGGACCAAGTCTCATCTCTGAGTAATTTTTTCATCCCCTGTGTCACCATAGGCAGACACTGACCTGTCTTACTTATTTCCTTTATCACTGAGTTGCAATACCCAACACTCACGGATTAAGGGAGAAAAGGTTTATTCTTTGGCTCACAGTTTGTAGCAGCTTCGGTCCATGGCCCAGTGGCTCCAATGCAGGGTAGCAGGGCAGAGGAGAGTTGCTCATGGCGTGGTGATGGGGAAGCACAGAGAGAGTAGGGAGGAACAGAAAGAGATAAGCCCTTCCAGGGCACACCCCCAGTGACCCACCTTTTCTTCACAGATCCTACCTCCAAACAGCAAGTCGGTGATAAACCCATTAATGGACTAAGCCACTGATGATTATCATGCACCCATGAAACAACTACTCCCCAAAACTCCCACCTATGAGCACATGAGGCTTTGAGGGGACATCTAGATCTAAAAAGTAACATTCCACCCCGGGCCACTAAAAGACTCTTGCACATCCCTTTATGCAAAGTATGTTTTGTTCGTCATTAAGCGTTGCCAAGTTCCTAACAGTTTTAGCATTGCTCAAAAGTCTGGGTCCAACAATTCCTCTGAGATTTAAGGCAAATTGTTAGGTACGATGCCATGCAGAAATCAGAAGAAAGTTAGACATTGCTGATATACAAAGGCACAGGCCAAACATTCCCATTCCAGAAAGGAGAAATAGGGGAATAGACAGGAGTGGGACCAAAGCAAGACCAAAACCTAGCAGGGCAAACGTCAAATCCTGCAGTTCCAAGTCCAGCATCCTGGGCAAACTGTGGTGCGATGTGGACTCCAAAGGGCTTAAGTGCCCCTACAACACTTGGGCAAGCTTTGCACACTTCTTGTGGTGTTCTCCAGACATTCCCTGTTCCTGGCTTTCCAACATTTTAGGAGTCTCCACTGCACTTTAGGCTTCACTCTCACAGCTTCATGCACTGCCCTCCCAGGGGCACACTACCTGGCTACCTTTGGTCCTAAGAGGAAAATGGAGTGGGAAAGGAAGTCACTGGAGAATGTTAGGCAGGGAAGGACATGACCGAACTTATGTTCTGGAGAGATCACTTTGCCATGGAGAAGGTATTTATAGGGACCAGACCAGGTGAGCTCCCCTGACCGTGAAGTACCTGATAACTATACGGGCATGACACAGGCCTTGGGACTTAGACCTTCTTTATGTCAGTCAAAGCATCCCTTGTGGGAACCTGCCCACCTCACACATGAGTTTGGCTCCACTGTAATCCCCCCCAGGCTGACTCTCAAATATTTTGAAGATGTCACACTTAAGGATGTTACAGAGAATTCAATATATTTAGCAAGGAACTTGGGTCTTTATGGACATTTAAAGACAGACATGCCTTACGATACAGACTATTTACCAAATCCCACGAAAAGAGACATAAACATCTCTCATTCCAATCCTTAAAACTCCACATTTCCAGTTTACTCTAATTTGTAATGAATTTTTAAAGGAATAAAACAGAAAAAGATGCGCTTACTTCTGTTATCAGTTCGAGTTAGTGTGGGAATTTTCAGAGCGGTCTAAGATGGGTGATGGAACAACACGCACCCACCGTGCATGCCCACACTTCTTCTGAGAACCTCGGGTGAGTACACAATCTTTATCTTTTAAAAAACGTAATGTTCATGTTTAAAAGAATACTAGCCTTCTTTAGGTAGTAGCTGTATTAGTCAGCTTTCCTGTTGTTCACATAGTACCGGACACTCACAGTTTAAGGAGATATTTACTTGACTCTCGTTTCAGAGGAGTCAGTCCATATTCAGCTTACTCCAAGACAGAAACATCATGGTGGAGGCATGTGGTGGCGCAAAGATGCCTAGTTCATGGTGGTCAGGGAAGCACTGCTGAGAGGCAGGGGGCAGGGACCAGATATAGCCGCCGAGGTCTCACCTCCATGACACAGACGCACACAGAAGCGTGTGCCACCAATGCTCTGGGCAGATGCCAAAGCCAATCAGTTGCTCCTCTGCCTTAACCACCATAACAACACAAACATGCATTGACTGTAACACCAACCTAGCAAGAGAATCGGAACACAACTGGGTACAAATACCACCAGCACAATTCTTGGGCAAGAGATGTCAGTTTTGCCCTTTCTTGGCTAAGACAGTAGACCCTGTGGGCCTGGCTCCTGCCTGGGCCGGAATGTCTGTGAGGTTGAAGAAGGATATGGGGATGAGCATCCCAAGACCCTGCTGGGGTGGGTTGGGGATATTTTTCTAGTTATCGGTCCAATAAGCTCTTGGCCAAGACGGAGAAATCATTTTAGGCCAGTGACTGAAGGAAGAAGGAGGAAAACCAGGAAGTTAAATTGCAAAGGTACAAACCAAGAGAGCCACCAGCAGATGGACACAGTAGGAAGCCAGAGACGAGGAGAGAGATGAGAGAAAATCAGCATTTTGAGAACTAATTCCAAAACAGCAGATTTCACAATATGTTATATATTGTTACTATCTTTTAAAAACATTTTATTATGAAAATGTTCAAACATATACAAAAAAAGAGAATGTAATGAATACACATGTACCCATGACCCCACTTCAAATGGTCTTCTTTCTTCTATATCCTTCCACTCCTCCCCACCAGATAATTTTAAAGCAAATCTTATACACAGCATCTTGTTCATAAATATTTAAGTATATATCATGAAAAGATAAAACTTTTAAACCAAAACTACAATATCATTCTCATAACTAAATACATCCAGCCATTGGTCTCTAACTGGATGGCTTTCCAATGTCTTTAGAGTTAATTTGCTCAAATCAAAAGCCAAATTTATCATATTTTGATTCCTTAATTCTCTTTTAATTTACAGGATTTCCTCCTCTCCTTTTTTCTCCCCTTGGGATTTATTTGTTCATAGTTCTTTTTTGTTGTTGATGTTCATAGTTCTTAACACAATTTCTTAATCATAAAAGCAATGCAATGGTTTTATTGAATAAAATTTGGAAGATGCCAAAATGCATAGTGGAATCATTTTTTTAAAATCACCCCAGATCCCAATGTGCCATATAATCAGCATGTGGCTATTATTTCTTACTAACACAATTCAAGATAAATATTCAGCAGAAAGAAATGAGTGCCATCTTATGGGGAGCCCTGTCATTCCATCCTAGTCCACCCCCTTTTGTTCTATGCTTTATTTTTCAGATATATCTTTGTTGCAGAATGTGCTGGTGACAACGTCTAGCTCAGTTGATATGCCCACTTCTGAGAATTTGGAAATATGCTATCAAGTTACACCTCAGATGGCATCTGCCCTTCAGAGGGGTTCTGCCAATTTGTATTCTCAGCAGTAGAATTTGAGAGCATGAACATAATCTTTAATGGTTAACGGAGCTGGAATAAAAGGGACAGGTTGGGAGGTTCAGGAAATTGCTGTGTTTTATCCCCCTTAGGTGCATGTGCTAGAAACTTGGCCCTTATGTGGGGATACTGAGAGGTGATGGGACCTTTAAGAGGAGGGGCTTAGTGCAACACCATTCGGTCACTGGGGGTGCTGCCATTGGAAGGGACCCTTGTCAGTTCCTGTAAGACCCCTGAATCACTCAAGTTTCCAGCCTTGTGTGTGGTATCTCTCTTTAACCTCTCCCCCACCTCTCTCTGCTCTCTTATTCACTCTGTCCCCTTTTCTCTCTCCACTGACATGATACCATTTGCCATGTTGTGACACAGTTGAAGAGGAACAGGACCCTCAACGGAGGCTAAACCAATGAGCCCATCCAATCTTGGACTTTCAACCTCCAAAACTGTGAATTTAATAAATCTCATTTCTTTATAGGATACCCAGTTTCTGGTATCTTGTTATAGCAACAGGGAATTGACTCATATGGAAGATTTTGGGAGTGTAGAAATGTCAGAGAGGAAGGAAGGAAGAGGGCATCAAGAGAGGAGAGGGAGGTGGAGAGGCAGGGAACACCTTGACGACAGCAGGAAGATGAGTCTGAGGGGACACTGGACTGTCCATGGGGTGGAGACTGGTACAAGCCACTGAATCAGACAGGAAGCTTGGTCTGTAGAGTATGGAGACACTAACAGTAAAAGACAAATCTCTGTGCAGTGGGAGGGTGAGGACCGTTGAAGATTTCTGTCAACACCGTCTGTTGGAACAGAGTTGTCTTGACAACCAAGAATGGAAGCCCTTCCAGTGGGCTCAAAGCCATTCAAATCAAGGCCTTCCTGATGGCAAACCAATCTGCTCTTCCATCTTCAAACACAGTGCTTTTCCAAGGCTTTTGTCCATCCCTGCTTGTCCCTCCTCGAATTTCTAATAAAAAAATGATGTTCCAATAGCCCACTAAAAACTGTCTCCAAGTCTTTTTTGGTTCTTGACCAGATAGTTCTACACACTGCCAGACCTTTCCAGGGTACCAGGTTTTAGTTTAGTTATGATTTATGTTTACATTGTGTTTGGGTCACTGTACAGTTACACAAGAAGCTGAGGCTTAGGCAAAAATCGTCCTTAATTTTGTAAATGTGGCAAAAAAAAAAAGGTCAGCAATGTTAAGTCCAAAGGAGTACAAACACATTAAGACATGATTCCTGTCTTCCAGAAGTATAGAAATTTATCTAAGTATCTAAAATATATAAGCACCTAAGATCAATCTTGAGAAAGAGACAGCACAAGACTGTCAAATAACACAAGTAACAAATGAGCAAAAAAAAAAAAAATAGGAACCAGCGATTGGCTGAAAATCAAAAACAAATGGCAAAATGACAAATAGAAAATCCTTAACCTTGCTAATATGGAAATGCAGTGACATATGCTAAGTCCGTTGGCAAGGGGACAGGGACCAGATACACTTCGATACTATCAATTGGAAGTGTAAACTGGTCACAGTTTTTTGGAGGGTAATTTGGCAACGTTAATTAAAATTCAAAATATACATCACCTCACCCCAGGAATTCTACCTGTAGCTGTCTGTTGGAGAGGAGTTCCCATCCTTGTGCATAAAATGGATGACAAGTCATGGTCCTGTGAATTTCAGGATTCACGAAGTTCTAAAGAACAACCCAAGTACTAGAATGGACCAAAGCATTAAAAAGGGTAAATAAGTGAGTTGCATAATTGTACATACAAATTTCTCCATGTGTAGATGATAAAATACTCAAGTTGTTCAGCTGCACAAGCATGTGTATGCACCCAATACACAGAAACGACAGAGTTAATCACACGGCTGTAAGAGAGGCTTTGGGGGAAGAACTAGAAAAGGGGGAGGAGTTTTTTTCTTTGAGCAGGAGTGCTTTGTTTGTATTGTTTTTATAAGAATGTATTTATATGTTACTTGGATGACTAAAAAATAACTTATAAAATGGTTACAAGGGATATCAGGAGGAGGATATAGTTATCAACGCCTGTCTATCTCTTTGACTCTTTCCTCCTTGAAAGTAAATATTCCTTATTAGTTTCAGATCTTCTAATTGATGGTTATTCTTTCTGTGTTTTGTTTGACTAAGAAATGAAAGCATCTTGCTGATTCTTCTAGTAATTCAATTCCAAGTTCAACCTGACCTGGAAAGAACTCTGTGTCAAGTGCTATTGGTTGGTGTCTTCCCGACCCCAAAGCTATTGTGTGACTTTGCAATCCTGCCTAATAAAGTTGAAATACTTTTAGGGTGGATCTTCAAAGGCATTTTCTTAGAGCCAACTCAAGCTGTGCATTTACCAGATCATCACGCTCGTGGGTGATGTACTTTTTTTTTTTTTTAAGAAGGCGGCAAAACTTGGCTTGCTTGCTTTTAGAAAGCGTGATTTTATTTTCTCAATCTGTGCATCTCGTGACCAGTGTTGGGATGCTGGGAAAATAGCTAGGTTCAAAGATTTAAAAATTAACCATTTTATGTTAATAGAGAAGGTAAAAACCATATGGCAATAGACTTTTCAAAGAAGATAATCTAGAAAATTTGATCAGACAGGCTAGATCATGATATAAACAATGGCCTTATTTTCCTGAAAGAAATCCACTAAAGATCTGGGGATTTAGCTCAGTGGTTGGAGTGCTTGCCTAGCAAGCACAAGGCCCTGAGTTCAATCCCTGGCACAAAAAAAAAAAAAAAAGAAAAGAAAAGAAAAAAAAAGATCTCTATTGGTATTCTAATAAAAATAGAAAAGAGAAGAAAACGTCTCTAGCAGAATGTGGAGCACAGATGTGAATGATAAATGGCAGTTTCCAATAGTTTGGGGGAACACATTCATGGCAGATCTTGGGTCACAACATGTGGAAAGATGTGGAAGCGTCTAAAGTCTTTGGTCTGTTCCAACTGCACAAATTCCAATTTGTTTTGTCCTTTTGCTGTGCGTCACTCTTATGTATAGTCAGTACCACTGACAGCTATGTGAATAAAATAAACACAATATAAATGGCATTATGATTTAGATCCAGAATGTCCCCCAAAGCCTCACATGTTCAGAGGAAGGTGATGGATCATGGGGTGCTATTCCTATCAGAAGATTAACCACTGAAGAGTTCAGAGCTGAATGCGTTGTTAAGAGGTAGGGCCTGGTTGGAGGCAAGTCACTGGAGATGTGACCCAGAAGAGTTGATCTCCCCACTTGGCCCCCCTCTTCTCCCTGTGCTTCCTGGCCACCAGGACAGAGCAGCTTTCCTCCTCCCAAGCTCTTCCACCATGCCCTTCCTGCAGCCAGTCAACCATGGACTGAACCTCTAAAAACCGCCAAAACCAAACGTCTCTTCCTAGAGACTGTGGGTGTCAGGTACGTGTCTCAGGAACAGGAAGGCGACAAGACCAATGGTCTTTGGTGTTATACTTGGAACAATTTGTGATGTAGGAAAATCCTTTATTCTCTGCCTTCTTCAAGCACTTCATGGAGAAGAGAATATAATGAAAATAGAGAAGGAAAAACGAATTACTAATAAATGGCCAGCACAACATACCTCATTTGCTTCAACCACCAAAGTGTGGCAAGGTGACCAAGGTTGAGTCATAGACATATCAAGCACTTCCACCCTGTTCTGTCAGGATGTTCGCTTTAGAGCCCACACACCATGCCGTAGGAAAATCCAGGCCATCTAGCTGAAGGGGCTCTGAATGAGCGGGTCCAGAGCACAGCCCACCTAAAGTCCCAGCAGACAGCCAGCCTTAACTATCACACACGCGAGTGGCTCCCAAGGTGACACAGCTGGGACAGGTGTGAGGTCCAAATCCAGGTAAGTCTAGAGCCTGATCCCTTTCCCCTCTCACAGCAGCCGTCCCTTAGAAGGACACGAGGTGACCCCCAGGGGAACCTGGAGTGCCATCCAGTCTATTCTCCTTGTTCTGCCAAAGAGAAAACTGAGACCAGAGTAGGGAAGCTGCTGACCTAGTCACACTCAGACAGACCTGGACGAGATCGCAGTTCTGACATTGGCTTTCCCTCTGCAGTCCTTGGAGGACACTATGTGGGAACAGCAGCAGCATCACTACGTCCCTGTCTACCACTCAGGGTGGACAGCACTCAGGGTGGACACAGACATGCACCTTGCTACTCCTGTACAATCCTGCTAATAATGGCACTTTGTTCTGACTCTCGTTTGTATAAGGAAAATCAGTGTTCCCAGATATAACCTTCATAGGTCAATGAGCCTCTGGAAATCTGGGTCTGTCTTTCAAACACCTTTGCATTTATGGTACCCAGCATTTCTGTGGTCTGGATTAGTGTACCCCAAGGTCCATGTGTCAAAGGTGTGGTCCCCATCCATGGTGCTGCTGGAAGGGGGTGGAAGCTTTGAGAAGTAGGACCTTGTGGGAGACCTTAGGTTCTTTGAGGTTTACCTTCAAAGGAGAGGTAGGACCCTAGCCCCTTCCTCTTTCTTTTTGCTCCCTGTCCGTGAAGCGAGTGGTTCTGTTCTACCAGATGCTTCCCACTATTGCTATCTGGCTTCCCTACCAGAGGCCTAGGAGGAATGGGTCTGCTCCATTCCCGCCTGGAATCTCTAAAACCATGAGCCCAACAACCCTTTTCTCTTTATAAACTGATGATTGCAGGCACTTGTTATAGCGACAGAAAGCCAGTGCAAACATAACACTTGATGAGAAAAATTTTAAATGATTGCTGAACAAATTTGTAAACAACTTAAAAAAATGATCTCGGGACCCTTGGTAGTTTGTATACGGATGGACCTCTTGGCAAATAAGTTCATTTTAGCCATTGTATTTTGTATAGACATACAAAATTATTGAGTGAAATAAAAACTCTCCTGACCTTGCAGATCATCTCGCTGCTCTTTGTTGAGAAGTTATGCAACAGGATATGATTAAACAAGCAGATTAGAATGCTATGACATAAGCCTTATTTTTACTTAGCTGCAACATTCCCAAAGTTACACAACCTCTATAAGCCATGGTTTTCCCTCCGTAAAATGGGGTTTACTGAGCGAGCATGCTGGTGTATGCCTGTAATGTCAACATCATAGGAGGATGAGGCAGGCAGATGAGAAGTTTGAGCCCGGCCCGGGCAACTTAGTAATTTAGGCAGACCCTGTCTTAAAAACATAAATAAACAAGGCTGGGGATGTAGCTCTTTGTGAAGGCCCTGGGTACAATCCCCAGTACTGAAAAAAAAAAAAAAAAAAAGGAGAGTGCTGATAATAACTACCTCTTATAGTTATCAAGAGGATGACAAAGCATTTAGAGCAACGAATACACATAGTTATTGTTCGTACGTTAGCTATTATAATTCTTAGAGATACGAGACTTTACCTCTGGTGTGAGTGGTTCCCTAGCTTCATAGAAGGCGCGGTATCTCAGAGGTCCTCTTCCTTGACCTCCTTCCTTTCTGAAGCCCAGTCCCGGGAAATCATCACCTCCACTCTAACAGCACCAGTGATCATCTTTTGTTTCCCACTCAGTCTAAGATCCATGCCTGAATTCCATGTCTTTAGCACAGATAGCTCTCCACACCTCCAAACTTCTGACAAATCCACTCAGATGTTCCCTAGTCACTTTAAACTCACACTGTGGAAAACATAAAAGTTAGGAAAAGGATTGAAATAGGTGATAACTAGAAGAGGAGGTGGACTTGAAAGAGAATCTGTTTCAGACGGGAGAAGCCAGGGAGTCTTCAGTGTTTACTGAAAAGTGCTGGGCAGAGGGAGTGGCTGGAGACAGAAGGGGACAAAAGGATAAACTGAGGGCTTGAGCGGATGGCAGTAAGGGTTGTCCAGAGGATGGCGGAGGAGGTGGCTGGGACGTCTCTTCCATGCTGGACACAGTGAGGGGTACAGATCAACAGCTGCAGTGAGATATGGGAACATAGGTGAGTTCTGCCCGGTGACTGCTGGTTTCTTTGAGAAAATGAAGAGAATGCTGTTGGCTAAAAACAGAGGAGGGGAAGGGAAAGCAGCGGCTCTATTCACCTTCTGAGTATTTCTAACTGCTGCCCAGGAATGAAAGGTGGGCAGGTTCAAAAAGCTGTGTGCTGTCCCATGGAGGCCAAAGACCACGAGACCATCCCCAACCGTCTGTGAGACAGTGATTCTCTGTCTGCAGTGCTTATTGTCTGGAGACCAGGGAAACTAGACTAGGGAGGGTCACTGGATCCAGGGCAAGGAAGCAGATGGTCCTGACTAGAGCCCCGTTGGCCACTAGGACATCCAAACCTATAGGGATCAGGATGGAGCCAAAGAGGAGGTGCAGAGGGAAGAGACAGTGTCAGGCTGGAGGGGGAGGAGGCTACGCTCAGGAAACGGTGTGCTGGGTTACAGTTTTCTGGGGTAAATACTGGCAAAGGCTTGGGTGTGGGTACCTGAAAGGAGGCTATTCAAGAGGCCAAAGTGAGGAACTGAAACAAGTGTAAAGTTTTAATCATTTACCTGACTGTCACAGAAAGGAGGAAGAGGAGGCCTCTAAGTAGTAGCCTGCAAGAGACATGGCACCAAGGACAACTATCAAGACAGATGAGACAGCCTGAGGTCTCACACCAAACAGGGCAACGATGCTCTGAGGCCAGGGGCTCTGCGGGTAAAGAGTTTGCAGAATCTTTTGGCATGGAGGCCTCACTGAGTTGAGCCACCTACATTGGTAAGGATGCTGGGGAAAGCGGACCAGGAGGAGGTGGACCAGGGTCTGAGTGCAGTATAAGCACTCACGCTAGGATGCAGAGGAATACCTTCATCATGGAGTGGTGTTACAGCTTATATCTAGATGTCCACACAAAGCCTCAGGCAGTCACAGGTGGTGAGTTTTGAAGGTCGCTAGATTAGGGTGTGTGAATGTGGTAGATTACGGGTGTGACACTGGGATCAAACTTGTGACAATGAGATTAAAGGAGTAGATAATGGAAGTCCCATCCCGGATGTGGGTGGCATCAATCAATAGGCTTACAACCTGGGTGGAATATAAAGGGGGAGAGAGAAGGCAGGCTTGCTGCTGTTGCTTGCTACTTGCTGCCTATTGCCTGCCATGCCATGAACTGTTTTCCCTCTGTGATTCCCCTCTGCTATGCCACCCTGCCTTGGAGCCAGCCAACTATAGGCTGAAACCTCTACAAACTGTGAGCTGAAATAAATCTTTCCTCCCTTAACTTGTGGGTGTGGGGGTTTTGTCTCAGCAAAGAAAAAAAGTAAGTAAGAGG
Organism: Hystrix cristata; assembly: GCA_004026905.1. NCBI lineage: Eukaryota > Metazoa > Chordata > Mammalia > Rodentia > Hystricidae > Hystrix > Hystrix cristata. The sequence continues at coordinate 638 of PVJO010008957.1, read as the reverse complement.
CAGCCACAAGAACTCCAGAAGGAAGATTTAGGGGGAGGGGAGCAGAAGAGGGTAGAGGAGGAGGAAGGAGAGGGCAGGTATAGCTTTCTCTGAGGCTGGCAGTGGTGAGCAAAGCTGGGAGGCACTGCCATCCTCCCTGTGGGGTGTTCATTTGGGCAGGTGCACTTGGGGGCACAGACTCCAGATGATGGAGGTATCACAGAACATGATTCCATGGGTACAAGTCAACAGGAAGAAAACATGCTATTTCCTTAGACACAGGCACGAAAATGTCTCTTTCATTTGAAGGAAGCAGTCCAAAAAGAAAGAACTTTTTTTGTGGTGCCGGGGATCGAACTCAGGCCCATGTGCTTGCAAGGCAAGCACTCTAATCACTGAGCTAAATCCCCAGCCCCGAAAGAACATTTTTGACTGGAACAAAAAATAGCCTTGTTTGGTCCAGTGAAGGAAAGAGGTGGGAAGAGGAAATAAAATCCACATTTATCCATGAGTGGAGTAGCTCAGATGTGGGTTCATGGGAGGCAACCCTTCCTTTGGGTGTGGTTTCACTATTGATGGACACATACCCACACAGAAACAGCTAAAACGGAACAAAAAAAGTAGTAAAACTTGTTTATCTTATAAACTGTAACATAGAT
>PVJO010008956.1:6907-72286 GCA_004026905.1 Hystrix cristata | reverse complement strand
GTCAGGCACCTCTTCCTTCCCATGGCTCCAGCACTCCCCACATCATGGTCCCAAGTACCTGTCACCTCCATTCGTGACCTGGATTTGGAGTCCAGTCTTATTAATAGTGCTTCCTGCTAGATATCACTTTTGGGGAGGTACAGATCTTAGTATGTAGTTCCGGCTGCTTTTGAATTCACTGTGTAGCCCAGGCTGGCCTCGAACTTGTGCTAATCCTCCTGCTTCAACCTCCCAAGTGCTGGGATTACAGGTGCACACCGTCACGCCCAGCTCTGGATGTTACTTTTGAATACTCTAGTGCCCCTTCAGATTGCACTAGACATGCCTCAACACTAGAGGTCACCACTCACGTGTGTTCTGTGTGAGTGATGTGTCCTAGGTTTGTGAAAGGAGGTGCCATGACTGACAGACAGTTCTAAAGCAGCATCACCATCCCAAGATCTTCCTCCCACCTCTCTCCTTACTTCTGCGCCTTGTCACAATCCAGCTCATGCCCATATCCCCAAGGGTCTCAGTGGACCATCATTCAACCTGCTGCCTAGGCCTGAGATTTAGCACCCAATTAATTTCTCTTTCTTTCCTTTTCTAGTTATCTCCTACATGCGATCTTTGACTTGATCCTATCCATGCTTTCTTCAAAATTGCTCTTGAATCTCTTTACTCCTTGCATTCCTACTGCCTCCATCATCATATATTTAATATTTAAAGATGAAAAAATTCCTAACCACATAGATAGGTCTCAATAACATCTGTGCTTCAGAGAGGAGAGGAAAGACCTGGGAGGTCTCATCTTGACTGAAGGGCTCATTGGTGACCTCCAAATATGCCACTTCCAGAGGGAGACACATGTGGAAGGTACGTCACAACACAGTGACTGCACCCTGGCTCACCGAGAGTCCCCATGGCCGGCTGCTGCCTTGGCTGCTCCTCCTGGTCCAGCTTCTCAGACTGGCCTTCCAGGCAGACCCAGAGTGATGTCTCCTGTCTGAGTGCTAATCACCTGCCCCTCACCGTGACCACATGGCTGTTTCACCAAGTAGGTTTGTTCTCCCCAAAACTTCACTGCAAGCTCCTGGACCGAGGTGGTGATGAACCGGGTTGCCCTGCCTTCAGAGGCCCCCAGTTTTAACATTTACCAGGTGCTGCCAAGCAGGGCTGGCTGCGTAGCTTACAGAGCCCAGTGTAAATAAACATGTTCGAAAGGCAGGATAAAAACGTTTCCCTGTCTTCCAAAGTCTTTCTTCATCTGTCATGCTTTCAAAAGAAGTTTTTGTTTAAATCATGCTCCCTCAGGCACACAGGTTTCCACGAGGTGAGCCCCGACTCTGGCATGCATGGAGGCCCTGCCCTGAGACAGGACCCAGCAGCGCTGCACAGGAATCTACGCCTCTGCTGGGGGAGGCCAGGCTGGGCCCAGGTGCGGGCGCGGGTGGCTCAGGACCACCGGGAAGAAAGAAGCTGCAGAGATGGGACCTCTCTTGAGCCACCACTCTGAGCCTGAGTGCCATTAACCCAGCAATCAAAGCCAAAGGCGAAGCCACTCAGAGTTGTAACCCTGCAATCAGCTGCAAGGTGCCGAAGCCAGGCCCAGGGCCTCCTTCCGACCAAGGAGCCTGCATGCGGCCAGGGCAGCTGGCCTGTTGTTAAATGAGTCAGTGCCAGGGTTGATTCTGGGCTGTTCCCCAAGAGGCAGGAAAAGGAAAGGAGAAATGGCATGGTGCAGAGATAGGGGAGTGAGGACCAGTGGGGAGGCTGGTCCTGGAAAAAGGCTGGCATCAGGCTCACAGACAAGCACTGGGCTTGGACAGGGGAGCCGCAGCCCTTCCCAAGCCCGCGAAGTGGAGAGGAGGCGCAGAAGCAGCGGTCGGGGCTCCAGGATCTCGCTGTTGATACTGGATACAGCCCTGGCCGAAGCCGTCAAGACTCAGTGAGATGCTGCTTCCATTTCTGCCGTGGATCAGCAATTGTTCCTAAGAATTACCATGCACAAGATGCCGAGCTAGTTACTATAGTGTGTACTAGAGTGAAGTCAGACTGTGTCTGTGTCCCCAAAGAGCTTACAGTTACAGAAGAGACAAAACACAGACAAACTGGGCCAGAACTGATGAAAGACGCAGAAAACCCCTTTGTTAAGCCAAGCTTCCTAGAAACATCTCTGGTTGTAGCTGGATACAGAGGGAAAACGTGAAAGAATATAAATAGCACAGCAAAGTTAAGACAGGTGACCGCACCAGTGGATATATGAAAAATGCTCAGTGTCATTAGTTACCAGAGAAATGCAAGTCAAAACTACCACGAGGTGTCATTCACAATAGTTAGGATGATTATTAACTAAAAAGCAAAAAACAACAGGTGCTGGTGAAGAATCGGTGAAGACAAGAGCTCCCATGCGCTTTGATGGACTGCAAGTTATTACAGTCACTATGAAAAGCAGTGTGAAAGGGCACCAAACACAACAGACCTGCTAAGTGGTCCGGCTCTCCCTGCCCTGAGTACCTGTCTAAAGGAATGGAAGTCAGCACGCCAGCAAGATTCTTGCATGCCAAGTTTACTTATTTATTTTTATTTTTACCAAGAACAAGTATTGGTACATTGTATACATAATGATCATAATCAACATGGTTATTTTATACCTGTACATGATATATCTTGGTTTTCCCCCTTCCCCTCCCCTCCTCTCCGTTCCCCCACCCTTCCCTATTTGCAGCAGGTTTATTTACATTTTTCCATTTTTTTCCCTTTACCTTACTTTTCTTTTAACCTTCCTTCTTTTCCCCCCTTTTCCCTATCTAGTTCTCCTCTTTTTTGAATATTATCTTTTTTTCTTTATACAATATCTATTTTACCCCTTTATCCTTATTTACAGTTATGGTTTCTCATATCAGAGAAACAATTCGATGTGTACTGATAAGTGTCTGATTTATTTCACTTAAGAGTATGTTTTCAAGGTACATCCATTTACCTACAAATGTCTCTAGTTTGTCCTTTTTTATGGCAGAGTAGTATTCCATTGTGTAGAAAAACCACATCTTCTTTAGCCATTCATTATCATGCCCAGTTTATTGAAGCATTGTTCACAATAGACAAGGTGTGGAACCAGCCCAGGTGTCCATCAACAGATGAATGTGTAAAGAAAATGCGCGCGCGCGCACACACACACACACACACACACACACACACACAGAGTGGAGTATTACTCAGCCAAAGAAGAATGAAATACTGTCTTCTGTGATAAAATGGATGGAATAGGGGTACATTATGTTAAATAAGCCAGACACAGAAAGGTAAGTACTGCATATTCTCTCTCACATGTAAAAGTCACACAAAGTGGACCTGGATGCAGAACTGTGATTGCTAGAGGTTGGGGAGGGTATAGGGCAGAAGTTGATGCCTGGGGGGCTGGATTTGATCAGTGAATGCTGTATGAATGTGTGGACATATTACATGGAACCCACTTATATGCACAGTTAGTATGTTAACAAAAAAACGACAATAAAGAAGAGCCTCAAACTACTGCTACAGTCTCCATATTCTTTCCGTGGCTGTTTATTGAAGGTCACACCTGCCCAGTGCTATGCTACACCACATCTGGGCTGCAGCATGCAAGTACTGAGGGGCAGGGCAACAATTTCAGGTTCCCTGGAAGAATCTGCAGCTCTGAGCAGAGCTGTGGAGACAAAAAGAAAAGGCTGCCCAGCTCCCCAAGTCTCCAGAAATTTAGCAGCCAGGACAGAGCAGCATCCTACCTCCCCCAAGCAATGATCAGTGGACAGCAGAGAGGCTGAGAAGGGGCGTAGGTGCTTGACCTCTGAAGAACAGCCCAGGGGGAGACTTGGGAGGGCTCCTCAAGGGCGCCCCTTGGCCAGACTCTGAGACTTTGAGAAGGGACATGCAGGGCACCCAAAATACAGGCGCATGTGCAGTGATCGCCCAGCAGTGACTTAGGATGAAGGTGGGCACAGGCTGTTTGGGGAAGGGAGCCGATGGCACTTCTTGATTCCGCAGAGCCAGAGGGAGGCCGGCGGGGACTCTCTGCTGGAGGACCCTTGGGAAATGAGTGCTAAGAAAGCCTCAATGTTTCACCCAGGACCAGCTACAGTACTTTCTTTGCAGGGACAGTGCAGAATGAAGAAGAGGGGCTTCTTGACATTAGGAAGGTCAAGACTACAGCAGCGCAGCATTTAAAACAGGTTTGGGAGCATCCTGAGCAGGCCGTGTGGCTCTGCGGGTCACACGCCCAGGAGGCTGGCCTGGGTCTCAGAGCGTGGAGCTGGGCACGAGAACATTGTGAAATGGCATTGCTTCTTACTCGGGAAGAAGGAATGTGACCCACTTTCAGGCCAGTGTGCCCCAGTTCTCCTGCAGCTTTCCAAAGAAAGTGACACGCTGTTCTTCTGAACCAATAGTTCAGACTGAGGGCAAAGGTTTCCTAAAAAAGGAACACACGCGCACACACCTACATACACACGCATATACGTGCATGCATCTTCTCTTTCCTCACCGAGCTGCCCTGAGGCACCAGACTATCAAGTTAGAAATCAACCTAGAACAACCTTTGTTCAGTTACTGTCTACAGAGCCGCTGCAGGTCAAGCGGTGTTGAAGGCTTGTGGTGTAGAGGTGGACGCAGGCCTCCTCCTGCATGGTGTACACAGCAGAGCTAGCCGTGGGGCCGCGACAGTCGGGCTCCGTCTGAGTCAGAGCTGCGGTGGCCCTGCAAGCAGCATTTCTCCATGGCAGAGCACCCAGGTGATGGGGACACCAGCACTGCAGGGAGAGGGACAGTGACCTGGGTGCAGGGACGCTGGAGATCAAAGAGGGAGCCAGAGCCCAGCGTCCCACCACAGGAATGTGGACCTGCAGGACCAGGACGCTGCCCTGGATCAGAGACAGCAGCAATCAGCATTCCAGGCAGCGCAGAGGCAGGCGCAGGCCCTGTCTTGGGCTCCTGAGGGCTGGTGTGGGGGAGCCCAGGGCAGGGGGCTGAACCTCAGGGCAGGCCGGGCCGGTGGCCCTGGGCTGCTTCAGGTCTGGCATGCGGGCCAGGCCCAGGATGCTTTCTGCAGCCTCTGTGTTGTCTTTCCTGAACGGGAAAGCAGGAGGCCCAGATAGCAACTCTGGGCCTTGCCAGCCAACAGGCAGCTTATAAAGGGAAGACAGAGGAAAGTGAGCCAGGGTTCCCGAGCAGGAGCAGGCCAGGGCAGGGGTGGCGGGCATTGCTGGGACACTGAGCAGGGCCTGTCCCACACCTGGGCACGCATCTCTGTGGTGGAGTCTGGGCTGCTCCCGCCTGAGTTCCCACAACCACACAGCGCAGCAGCTGTCCAGAGCCAGCTCCCTCAGGGTGCTCGGTAGCGCAGCCCTCAGCGACTCAGCAATGCTGGGCAGCAGTTCCGAGAGCGCTTTCCCTGGGACTTTGCTGTGGTCTCAGCAAGGCCGCGAGGGACAAGGCTGGATGTTGCTGCCTGATTGCTCGTGTGTGTGTGTGTGTGTGTGTGTGTGTGTGTGTGTGTGTGTGACAGGCTTCCACCCTCCATTCTCTTTGTCCACAGAGAAAGAAGTGGTTTTAAAGAAGTAATCTGACTGAAGAAATTTCTAGGGTGATGGGGAGAGTAGGTGTGTTCACCTTACACATCCGGCGGTAATGTGGTGGTTCATTCCTTTGAACAAAATACACCAGGTGATCATTCAGACACAGGCAGTGTGAAGGTGTACTCAGGGCCTGTCAATCCCGATGGACCAGTAGCTGTGTTAGTGGCACCGTGCTTGCAGGATTCTAATGGTGACAGTGTCCTGTTCCCCGTAGGGCCTCCCTACTCGCCTGTTCAGGGATGGCAGGTCAGTAAACTATTTGTACTGGCTTTAGGGCTATGGTAACAAAGTACTCTGGACCAGGTGGCATCAACAACAGAAATTTATTTATTTATTGCACAGTTCTGGAGGCAAGAGATTCCAGATCGGGGAGTCAGGAGGGCAGATTTCCTCTGGGTTGGGTTAGGGTTTGGGTCCCCACCCTGTGTCTGCATGTGGTCTCTCATGTGCCTCTGTGTTCAGACTTCTTAAGCAGACACTAGCTATGTTAGAGCAGGCCCCACGCAGGAATGGCACTTTAACGTAATTATTTTTTAAAGACCCATTTCAAATATAGTCACGTTCTGAGATCCTGAAAAGGCTGGGTTTCAACTATGACTTCTGTGGGGACATGATTCAGTCTGTCTGCCACTGAACCCACTCATGACGTATTTCAGGTTCTATTATGGTAGAGACAAAAATCTGCTTTCACCAGGAAATGTGTTCTCATGTTTCCCAGCATGCCCCATGCTCTCCACTTGTGGCTGATCACAGTGGGCGCCTCATGAGCGAAGTGCCCCAGATGGTCAAAAGCCACTGCTTGATAGAAGAGGTCGATAGTCAAACACACTGGGGAACAGAAAAGTAGCAAGATGGCCGGGCATCACCTGCAATCCCAGCACCCTGGGTGGCAGAGGTAGGAGGATTGCAAGTTTGAGCCCAGCCTGGGCAACTTTGCCACTTACTGAGACCCTGTCTCAAAATGAAAAATATGTTTTAAAGGATGTAATGAAAAAAGAGTAACACGTTTCCCTAAGTTGTTGTTTATGAAATACCTTTCTAATTGGCTTACTTGTCCACACTTTCCAGAAAGGTGCTCTATAGAACAAAGTCAAAAAAGCTGATTTAGGGCAAATTTTAAGAATGCAAAAATTGAGTGTTGTTAGGAGTATGCGTGAGTGTTCTTATTTTAAAAATACAAGAACTCTCTCTATGCATTTTACTACCATAGAACAGTAACAAAAATAAATAAAAATAGAAGTAATATTAATAAGACTACATCCTAGGCCTAGCACTTAGGACAAAGCAAACATGAATTTGAGATTCAAAGAAGAGCTCACTGAAGTCAGCCCCGATGTCCCCTGATGAAGAATCACTGACTAACAGACCCGGTGTGAGACGGCAATCAAAGAAGACACCTTTTCAGAAGCCTTGGAGTGACCTGATAGCCATCTGGAAAGAGTTAGAACAATACAAAAGTAGAAAGAAACACATATATGGCGGGAGGGTGAGGCAGTAGGATCTCATGTTCCAGCCCAGACCGGGGAAATTAACAAGAAGACTCTGCCTCAAAATAAAGAACAGAAAATAAGAAAAGGGGCTGGGGATGTAGCTCAGCTTGAAGACCATGAGCTCAATTGCCAATACCACCAAAAAAGAAGAAGAAAAAAAGAAGTAAAACCACCCTAATTCTGACCAAATAAAGGAAATCATTGTACATATTTCAATTGCTTTCATTCATTTTATTCTGCTCACCTAAATTCATTGCATATATATTTGTGGTTAATTTGCATATTCCTTGTCCTGCTTCACATATTAAAATTATATCAGAATAGTATAACATTTGAAATTGTTCATAAATATAATTTCTAACAGCTACAATATTCATTCTATAACTTAACATCAGTAACCATTATTTGAAAGCTTTGGGTTGTTTAAATTTTTAATAACTAACAATGTGAGGAAACACCTTTATGTTAAAGTGGCTATAAAATCTATTTTTGTGATAGATTCCCACGAGTAGAATGCCTGAGCAAAGATATGAGTGTATTAAGGTGCAAGGCTTAGTGCTTCGAGGCATAAGGAAGCGTCCATTTTGCTTTAGTTATGCCCACACCGAGGGAAATACTCTAAAACAAACAAACTCTGCTAATTCAACCAGAAAAAATTAAGCTGGTTTTAATTACCATGTCCTCGACTACATGGTTTATATATTTTTCCATATGTTCATTATCTTTTCTTTTCTAAAAGCTTTTAACCATATTTTTAGGTGTGGTGAAATGCATACAATATAAATGTATCCGTTTAATCATTCTTAAATGTACACTCCTATGGTTAAGTATATTCATCCTCAGTGTTGTGCAACTGATCTACAAAACTTTGCATCTTACAAACCTGAAACCGTGTATTCACTAAACACCTCGTTCCTCTTGCCCACAGCCCCTGGCAAACACCCTTTACTCTGTCTTCACGAGGTTGACTACTCCAGATGCCTCATATAAGGAATAATACAACGTCTGTTCTTTTCTGACTGACTCATCTAACAGCATGTTGCAGCGCATGCCAGTTCCTTTCCCCCTTAGGGTCCCCTAATATCCACTGTATATGGAGACCATCTTTTCTTGCCCACTGATGGACACTTGGTCAGCTTCCACTTTGCCAGGACTAACAGAGGTCTGGAGCCAGCTGCAATACTGGACAGGAGGGATTTTTTTTTTCCAGGTTCTTCTTTGCCGCAAGCAAAAAATTGAATGGGCAAATTGAGGGCTGTAAGAAAGTTTATTTAAGTAACAAAAGAGAAGGAAACTGGCTGGCCACATGAATGAAATAGCCACTGCTGGGTAGTTAGGGAACCGGAAGGGAGGACGAGGGAGCTCAGGGACAGAGTTGGAGAAGCGAGGGCAATGGAGTTAGGGAGCAAGAGAGGCAAGAGAGGGGCAAAAGTGCAAGCTTGTGGTATCATTTCTATTTATTACAACTCGGTTATTGTGAGAGTTTCCCCTGTGAGAAGAGGGCGTTTGGATTTCACATCCCAGACTGATGTCAGGTCTAGGCCACTCCCTCGGGTCTTGTCCATCTTCCCAGCCAGTTTAAGCCACACCCTATTCCTACCTCATTTCCCCCTGAGAGACATAAATCCCCACAATTCTTTATGGGGTGTCTCGGGGATGGAGGTCTCTTCTTCTGAAGCTATTTCTGGCTGGGTGGGGCAGTATTTTCTACCTACCGGTGATCATCTCTCCTAATCTGCTTTAGAGTACTGCGGCTTGCTGTCTGCGCTGAGGAAAGAAAAACCTCTTCTGGGTCTTGGAGGCGTAGATCACTGATGTCTTGTCTTCTTGAAGGTTTGAGAGATGACTTGTTCATGAGAGCAGGTAATTTCTTGACCTATAGGCAAAGAAGCAGGGTTAATAGTAGTATAAGTTTTTATGGTAACCTCAGGGGTGTCCAACAGCATGGCTTGATATTCAGTAAGTTGTTCTCCCGTCAGCCACAAGTAGCCCTTTGTCTCTAGAATAGCTCTGACCCGATGGGGTGTCAGGACTTCTAGTTTCTGTCCCAAAGTTAACTTTTGAACCTCTTCTGTTAGTATGGTAGTAGCTGCAATTGCCATCAGACAGGGTGGCCATCTAGCAGCCACTCTATCTGATTTCTTGGAAAAATATGCTACTGGGTGGTGTTCTTGTCCTAGCCTTTGGGTTAAGATGCCCAGAGCAATTCCTCCCTTTTCTGATATATATATAGAAAGAAAGGTTTTCTTAACTCAGGTATCCCCGGTGCGGGAGCCTGAGTAAGAGCATGTTTAATATCTCTAATGGTGTTGTCAGCTACTTTTGTCCATTCCAGAGGAACAGACTCAGAGCTTCATATAAAGGCTTGGTCATTAGTCCAAAATTGGGTAACCAGATTCTACAAAAACCAGCCACTCCCAGGAGTGAGCGAAGCCATCGTTTGGTGGCGGGAGGCCCGATATTACATTATAGCCTGAATTCTTTCTCTAGACAGTTGTTCCCCAGATGTAGAAATATATTCCAGATATTGAACTTGCTGGAGGGATATCCGAGCCTTTTCTTTTGAGTGTTATAATTTCATAACTCTTTGGTTGGACTATAAACTAGAATATCGTCTGCATACTGTAGGATGGTTCCCTGTTTTAGCTCTAAATCCCTTAGGTCTTTCTCTACTGCAGGGCAAAAAGGTGAGGGCTGTCTCTAAACCCTTGTGGGAGAATACTCCAAGTATATTGTTGGTTTGCCCTCATAATGGGATTTTCCCATTCAAAAACAAACAGAAATTGTGAGTCTGGATGTAAGGGAAAGATGAAAAATGCATCCTTTAAATCTAAGACTGAGAACTATTTAATGTCTTCTAGAATTTGAAAGAGAATTGTACATGGATCTGTCACTAAAGAATGGATTGCGATGACAGCCTCATTAATGAGGCGGAGGTTTTCGTACCATCTGATATTCTTCCGAGGAACTACAGGGAGAATGGGAGTGTTACAAGGAGACTGACAAGGCCTCAGAAGCCCGTATTGGAGAACCTTTTCTATGAGAGGCTGGAGACCTTTACGTGCCTCTTCTCTGATTGGATATTTTCTTTGATTATGAAACCGACTGGGGTCTTTTAGTCTAATAATTACCAGTATAGGAGAATTGGCCTTACCAGGTACTCCATCATACCATGCAGCAAGATCTACTTGTTGGCTAATTTGGTTAACCTGATCTGATGTAGTCCCAACAAGTAAAATCTGTTTTGGCCTAAGTTGGAACTTGAGAATTATTCTTGTTTAGCTAGTAGATCTCTTCCTAGGAAGGCAGCAGGAATCTTGGGATAATTAGAAACTCGTGGCTAAATATTTGGCCTTCAAATTGGCACGTCAGAGCAGGAGTAAAGAAATTTCTCCTCAAGATGCCACTGACACCAACTATGGCTACAAACGTAGATGAAAGTTTTCCAGAGAAAAAAATAAAAACAGAATGGGTCATACCTGCATTAATAAGCAGTTGGACTGTCTCACCCATGAGGTCTAAATTCACCCAGGGTTCCTCGAAAGTGATGGCAATGTCTGTGGACAGGGCATTGCAGGCTGCCCCGGGCCCACTCATTTGTCTGGGCTGGCAACGAGAGCTTTGACTGGCTTAGGCCCTCTCTGGGAGTGAGGACAGTCAGCCCTCCAGTGCCATGAATCAGAGGCCTTAGCTGCCTCACACACAGACCAGGGCCCAGGCAGTGGTCTGGTGCAATCTCGTGCCCTGTGTCCAGTCTTCTTGAACTTGAAACAGGAATCTTTTCCTTGGCTGTTTTTGGGTTTTTCTTTAGCTGACATGGGTGGATTAAAAACTTTACCAACTGCAATAGCTAGGATATTAGCCTTTCTCTTTTCTTCCTCTTCCGGGTCCTGATTGTTGAACACAGAAAAGGCTGTGTCCATCAATCGGGTCATAGGTGTCTGAGGCTCCATCTGGAGCTTTCGTAATTTATGTTGAATATCTAGGGCTGACTGAAAAATAAAACAGTGTCTTAGAAATGTCCTTCCCTCCCTGGAAGATGGATCTATATTAGCAAAAATTTTAAAAGTCTTTATCAATCTGTTATAGGACAAAGCTGGATTTTTTTTCTGGATCCCATATGATTTGACTCACTCAATCATAACTAATAGACTTTTTAATGTACTTTTTCATTCCCACAACAAGAGCAGTTATTGTATCAGACCTCTTCTCTGGTCCATCTCACATATTATAATTCTAGTTTGGCTCTGTAGGTGGGAGAATAACATCTTCAGGGTGATTTTTCTCCCTATTTAAAACAAATTATTCATTTGCATAGTTTCTAGCCTCTTGTAAAATTCTCTGTCATTCATCTGTAGTACAGCAGTTGGCCAAGATGTATTGGACTCCTCGCCATGACAAATCAAAAGCAAGGGTCAAGGTCTGAAACCCACCCGCAAACCTACTGGGGTCTTCAGAGGGTTGACCTAGCCTTTGCTTGCACATTTGAATGTTTGCAACTGAAAAAGGGACTTGTACTCTAGTATTTCCCTGTGGCCCTGCAACATCTCTTAGAGGCAGCACAAGTTGAGAATCAGAGTGGTAAGAAGCACCACTTCAGGCTTTACCTGCAGGGCTTGAAGCTGTCTGACAAGTACAAGAGGGCTGAGGATCACTGGGTTCCCTTGGGGCACTAGGCTGTAGTGGAGTTTCTGAATTCTGGAGAAGATGAAGTTGATTTATCTACCTGGAGGTTACATGGGGGAGGTTGAGAAGGTCCCCCAGTATCAGACAAATGACAGTGGTTTTTATCCCCCTGAGCAACACATGGGGGCCCCAGGACAGGGTCATCTAGAATATCTTTTTCTTCTTCCTTGGGGGACACTCTAGATATTATAGCCTTTGGATTTTTCCTTTGACAAAAAGCCATAAAAGTCCAAACATAAGCCAATTCATTCCACTTTCTACATTTTAAACAAAAGTGCCATAACTGGAGGATTGTCTCATGATTTAAAGTACCATTTTGTACTCATTTTTCATCCCCTCCCCATTCATATTGGACCCATCCTGTATTGTAATAATGAATAAGTAGTTCCCGTTTCGGTGTTCTAGATCAAATTGCTTCCTCCAGTTAAGGATATGGCCCAACAGACACAAGGATAGAATTTTCATCATTGTAAAGTCTAGTAGATTCCCCATCTGGTTGTCTTGGGACCTTTAGAGAAGGAGAGAATTAAACCTGACTCTTTAAAGAGGCATCCCAGCCCAAAGAGGCAATTTATTGCCCTTAAGGTGTGTGCACTCCCTTGTGGGACCTTGCAAAGTCTAGGTAAACATCTTTACCTGGTGACACTAACATCATTTCTCCATTGAGAAAGCCTTACACTCCTTATTTGGACCCATTGACTCACTGGGGAGAGGAGGGCAAAGCCACTTGTTGGCTTTGTCTACTCCAAACTCCCAGCGTAATGGTGGAACTTCCCCTAGTAAAGGTCCCTTAGTCCCCTTGTTGAGCCTCTTGATGGCTCAACTGGCCTTTAGAAGCCAGATGGGACAGGGATCTCTTGCATTTATCCTGACAGGAATATTAAGAAAACTGGGATGGCTCTATAGGTATAACTCACAGTTACTTTGGTAAAGTTTCTAAATATTAAAACATTGTTCTGTTTAATCATCCAGCATTGATCTTTAACTTAACTATATTTAAAAGGGAAATATGAAAGCCAGGTGATGATGACCTCAGATAAGCTCCTAGAGCAGCTAAGCTGCCAGGTTTTAGTCAAAAGAAACCCAAAGTTTAAAAAGGACAAATTTTTCTTTGTATCCTGTTTTCTCCACTCGTCTGGGGCCACGGTAAGAGGTGGCTGTGGGTCCAATCTATGTATTGACAAAAGAAACTGCTTTGAGTTCTAAAAGGGAGAGTGCACAATTTTATTCTTGCGAGAATAAAAAAAGAAAAATTTTCGCTTCTCCATAAATTCTTATGCTGTTCAAAATTAGAGGTTTAGCTTGCAAAGCCAGTTATTTAAAATTAGTAAAAAGAAAGAAAGAAGAACAAAAGAAAAAAAAGAGTTTGGTGGCAGTGTTTGGGCATGCACAGTAAAGCTGTCGGCTATTGATGCCAGTAGTAAAGATGGCAGTAGTTAGCGAAGCATGGTAAAGTGCCAGTGTACAAAATGGCGGCTGGGTCACATGGTAAAATAACAAAGCAAACAAGACAGTGGCTGACCACATGGCAGCAACATAAATTTAAAGTCACCATTACCACAATGAATGCAAAACTGAGTACAAAGAAATGAAAGCAAAACTGAGTAAATCAAATCAATATCAGCAAACTATCACAGGAAGCAATGGTTTTAACCAGGCAGGATTTGGGACCTAGAGGGACCCAATTACCCACCACTGCTGGCTGTGCCACTGTTTCTATTGCACAGCCTGTGTTGCTGGCACTATTGTTCCTGCTGGCTTTGGGTGGTCTGTTCCACAGCGGCTTCGCCCACGTGATCATGATCTTATCACTGTTGCTGCTGTGTGGGTGGGCTGTGGCCCCTACAGGCAAAAATAGGCAGTGCAGTGTCCCACACGCAAAGACACCATAACTTGTAGTCCTGTTTTCTGTCTTATTCAAAATCCACACCTAAGCAAATGGAACATTCCAATAGCCAAAAGCCTGAGGAGGACGGGGATCAGAGGAGAGAAAGAAAATCACTAAAACCTATGGAAAAGAAGCACTCCTTGTGACTCTATGATCCACAGGAAATATGAAAACCCTTGGCACTAAACAAAGAGCTGCTCAAGTCTAAGGCAAGTTAAAAGAACTAGTCCAGGCAGCCAGGTCCATATGCCTTGGTCCCCTGCTGTGGGTGGCTGTGCCAAAGCACTGGCCCAAATACTTGTCTATTAGCAACTTTTCCCTTATTTTGCTGGGCTTGTGCCTATCCCACTGAGGCATGTGCCATAGCCTTTAAGGTAGACTTTCCACATTATGTGGATCAATAGCAAAATATAAGCCCAACTGATCAGGAGGGCCCCTTTTGCTCCCCATAAGGACAGAAGCCTTTTGTCCCACAATCTAGTCTTTTCCCCCCAGTGGTTGGTTTGCCTCTCCTCCCAGGAACTCACTTGGTCTAGAAAGAAGAGTCTCTTGGTAGAGTGAGGGGTTCCTTTCCTTATTGGCTGCATTGGCCAGTTGTCCACTTCTGCTGCGGTGTGTACAGATATACAAATATGAGACTGTGCTTTTAATTCTTTGAGAGTATATAATGTAAAAGTAGAATTGTTGGATCACATGGTAAATTTTTGAGAAATTTCCATCCTGTTTTCTGAAGAGACCGCACCATTGTGCAGCCCCCACCAAGAGTGTACCAGGGTTTTTGGATGTCTCCCCAGCCTTGCTAGAGCACCCCTTTTCTTCTCAGAGTGACTGTTCTCATGAGGTGATATGGCACTATGATTTTCACTTGCATGTCTTGGATGATTAGTGATGTTAAGCACATTTTCATATACTGATCATTTGTGCATCTTTTCTGAAGAATTCTCCACTCAAGTCTTTTGCCCATTTTTAAATTAGGTGGTTTATTTTTGTTGTTGTTGGGTTGTAGAAATTCCTTAAATATTCCACTTATCAACCCCTTATCAAATATGATTTGCAATCATTTCCTCCCCTCTTCTAGCTTATCATCTGAATTTACTGACTGTTTCCTTCGATGAACAGATTTTGGGTATTGTATATTTCCATTTGTCTGCTTTTGCTTTGTTGGTTATGCTCTTAATGTTGTGTCCACAATTGTTGCCAAACCCCGTTTTCCCCTTTTGTTTGTTTTATAGGGTACTATAGCTTTAGGGCCTACAACCCTGTCTTAGATCCATTTTGCATTGACTTTTGAATATTGTATAAGACAAAGATCCAATTTCATCTGGGGCTGGGGATTTAGCTCAGTGGTTAGAGTGCTTGCCTTGCAAGCACAAGGCTCTGAGTTTGATCCCCAGCAAAAACAACAACAACAACAAAATCCAATTTTATTATTTTGTGTGGATACCATTTCCCTGAATCACTTGTTGAAAGGATTGTACTTTCCCTACTGAATAGTCTCGTCACCCTTGCTGAAAGCTGTGGCCACATATATAAGGGGCTATATTTAGGATCTGGTTTCCTATATCTGTCTTTATGCTGTTTGGATTACTGTAGCTTTGTAGTAAATTTTGAAATCGGGAAGAGTGAGGCCTCCAGACTGGTTCTTTTTCAAGATCATTTTGACTGTTTGGAGGTCTTTTGAGATGCCATGTGAATTTCAGGATAGGTTCTTCTCTTTCTGTGAAAAAAAATGTCATTGGAATTTTGGTAAATCTGTACACCTTTTTGATAGTACTGACATCTTAATATTTTGGGGTAGTACTGACATCTTAATATTGATTCCATGAACATGGGATGTCTGTCCAATCTTTCCATTTTTTATGAATAGTTTTTTATACCCTTTACCTTTTCTAGGCAGCCTGAATACCATTAGTTTTCAATGTTTGTGAACTCTTTGTAGATATTAACTTTTGTTGTATGAAATATTTTTCCCAGCTAGTTATGCATCTTTTCATTTTCTCGACACCGTTTTGCTTTAAGTTTTGCATCCAGTTAAAATTTACAGTAATCTCTTGAATATCTTTCTTCATTTAGGATAATTTTTTTAAACCTTTGCTCAGCTAGAATAACAGCTGGTATTTACAGTGCCTCCTAATCTGCAGACACTGTCTTAAGGTTCAACATGCACCCATTCTTTTGTCCTCACAACAGCTCTCTTACTGTCATTTCCATTTTACACATGAGGAAACTGAGTCACAAGGCTAGATAACTTGCCCAAGGTCACCCAGCTGAAGCCAAGCAATCAGATTCCAGAGACTTCGTTTCCTGCTCTCCGTGTTGTAGTGCCTCCTCGCCTTGCATGTCTTTTATCCACCCCTCGTGATCACTCAAGCTTCTTGTAGGTTTAGCAGCAGGAATGAATAAGCAGGAGGTCTTTGTGACACCAGGAAGAGCCTCGGCCTCCCGGGAAATACCATGTCCTGCAGCACTTCCAGGCCCTGGGCCTGGGTTAGGGCAGTGAGAGTTTGTTCCTAGAGGGAGGGAACAGAGCCTGTGTCTACAGCAAGGTCCTTCTGAAGCCCAATGACATGGAAGGGGAAACACACTGGCAACAATAACACTAAGTAATTTATTTAAAACTTTATGCAGAGCAGTAACTGTCAAACCAACGACTTCTTACAGTGGGTGTTTACTTCCAAGCGGTGTTGATGATACCAAACATTCACATTGCTAAGGAACTTTGTCTTACTGGTGGCTTCTCTGAGTCAGAAAAGGAGAGTTTTGCTTTTGTTTTTAGGCTTAGTAGTGTGTTAAACTTGTCCTTTCTCTGTCCAGCAGAGAGAATGCCCTGAGGCACCCTCCACAACCCAGGCATGCTCTGTTTGGGTCATACACGCAAAAGAGCTAAAGATTTGAATACCATCACAGTGTTACCAGATCGAACTGAGATCTGAGATCCTTATCTCCTATCTCCTATCTTGTTTGTTTCAGAAAGAATCTTAGTTACCACAGTCCCTCAGTTTTGAAATTGTCGCTTCTCTTTGTTCTTTGATTATATAAGTGATGTTTTGCTGGCCTTTGCTTCATAGCAAGACCCTGTGATGCTTGGCTATGTCCCTGGGCTGTGCCACACACAGTCAGCAGGTGGTGCCTCCCAGACTCCAATTTAGGCAGCCAGACTGAGGGGGAAGGACTTAGCTGGTAGGCGAAAGAGGTGTCAGTTAGGGTGGACTCTTCAGATGGCAAAGCCAGTCAAGGCACAGTTGCGTACTGGACCAGAATCTCCTCTGCCTTATGTATCTCACTTTTAAAAAAGAGGAATAGAGACACTAGTGGCCCCCCCACCGTTCCGAAAGGCTCTGCAGAAACAGCTCTTCTACATTCGCCATAGAACTTGGAGATGAATCCAGGGGAGGCTGGAAAGGGAAAAAATTCTGAGTCCCAAGCTCTACATGATACTTGGTGGATACCCATGAAGAGGTAGAATTTAGCAGGGGGCAGGGCCTGAAAATGCAATGCTGGATGACACTATTCTACTCCACTAGACGAGGGAATGGAGGAGACCGGACTTCTGTATCATTTCAAGTACCTTCACAAGGTGGTGGGCAAAGATAAATCCCAGACCCTGCGCAAAAGTGACATCCAGGGTTGCTATAGCGTTCCCCACACGCTGCTTCTCAGCCAGATCTCGTCTTCTCCCCGCATCCCTGGTGTAGGCTGCCATAGCACCGAACTCAGTTCCACAGCAGGAGCCAGGCGCTGACTGGGCTGTAGGCCACGCTCGGCTGTCCTCCCAACCCGTGTAGTTCACAGTCCTGCAGCAGTTAGACACTTCCTACATCCTGTCCAGGAGTGAGCTGTGGTGATGCGCTTCAGGTAATTCTGCCTCACTGAACTCTGATCTCACCTTCCTTATTTCTAACACAGCCAGCAATGGTGGCAGCCTCCTCCACTCGCAGGGTGAGGGACAAGAAGACGGCAAATGTGATCACAAGACAGCAGGTCTTGCAGTTCCCACACGGGCCACCAGGAAGACGAGGGGAGAACTGAAAAGAAGACTGGATGCAGCAGGCGGAGGGGAGCAGCCCCACGGGGCGGGGCGTGTCGTGACTCAGGACAAGCTGAGCCCCTGTACTCACAGCAGTCGATGCCACTGCAAGGACACAAGAGGCCAGCAGAAGAACACAGAGCAAGAACTCGGTGTGCTTCATCCTCCTTCTGTCCCAGGGTAGGGGATGGGGCAGGGAGTGGAGTGCTGGTCAGACTGGGCCAAGGAGGAGGGGCTGGGTTTCTGGGCTGCTGGTCGACTCAGGCATAGGATTATTCAGTGCAGAAACTGTCTTGGGCTCCCACAGTGTCCAGCAATCCTTTGAATTAAGCAGGGCCTCAAGACATATTTGCCAGCCACCAGGTGCAACCTAACACAGCACTGTCAAAGGTTTCTCAGTCCCGTGGCAGTGAGGACTTTGCTGACCTCCCATCAACTCCAAGAACTCTTGGAATCTTCCTCTAGGGAGAGCAGGCGATTTAATGCCCTGTCTATGAGGAGGTGATTTAAAGACATTCCAAAATCCACCCTAGGAAAAAAGGTTTCCCCAGTGGTGGCCCAAATCCTTTGCACAAATAGAGGTTTTCCCTGTCTGTATTGTCTTCATTGTTTCCCCAAGAAGGGGCACCCACATGAGAGAATGAGTTGATTGGATGGACATTCTCTCCTCAGGAGACACCACTAATAGGAGGACAGCTGCCAGTTAGATCAGACTTGGGCTCTCCCGCTCAACCTTGTCTCCTGGTTTAAAACATAGGAGTCATACCCTTTCCTGCAGACATGGGCTTGTCTTCCCGTCCCCACGCCTATTCCAAAGTGACCCACTGCTTTCCACCATTTCCATGGGCTCCAAACAGAGACTCTTCCTGGCTACACAGCCATTATGGCTGTTTCTTCTGCTTTATAGGACTTAGGTATTTTTAGTTTCGAAAACTCTGGCAATCTTTGTGTGCCTGGCATTTGAGAGCAGCTGAAGGGCCTGCTTGCAAGGCAGCAGAGGCTGTTTACTGAGCACCTATCTGCTGTGCATTGGGCACACAGCCAGACGGCACTTCCTGCTCACAAGGACTTCATTAGGCAGATGTCCTGTCCATGTTTGCTAATATCCAAGCCGAGAGTCTGATTGAAAAAAAGGAACCTTGGTGGGTTCCCAGGCTGGCTGAATTACAGAGATCCGGTTCTTTTCTACAGTAAGGAAGATTTCAAGGAGGAAGCAGGAAATGTGTCAAAAATTCTTTTACATGTCCAACGAACTGCGTACAGAAACTCAGTGACTTCTATGGGAAATGCATGGAACGCAACTCCACTTGAAATAAGCTTAAACAAAATCACGGGTTTGTTGGGAGGGATCCAGCACAGGCCAGTGTGTGAGAAAAGGTGGACCCCAAGGCCGCCGCAGCAGGAGTCCCAGTGATTTCTCTCTCATGCTCCACCTGGGACTTGAGTTCTAAGGAAGATGCGTCGCTGGCTTCTGGCCAGCCAAGGATGGCCTCTTCTCGAGTCAGGCGCTCACCTCTAATCAGCTGTGACCAAGAGTCGTGGAGTGCAAACAAGAGCTCTGGTGGCCAACTCTATGGGTGGATAGGACAGTTCTCTGAAAAATGCTATCTGGTTCTGGGTGTCTATTGTCTTTGGACATAACTTGATACATGCTTACTGCTTGTTTTTTATTAGTCTCCACCAAGCATGCCGAAAATATTGACTGAATCATCCTTTTATTTTTTTAATTTAATTCCTAGGCAGAGGTTCATAAGGCCACATGCGGTCAAGAAAAATGTGACATTTCCATATGCCAGTTGTCCCTTTGTTTACAACCATTGGAGTGAACCAAGAAAGGAGTTCTATGTATTCTCGAATGCTTGATTTCAAGGGGACAGAGGAAGTGGGGAAAACATTTGTGGATAGGGCTATTGTGTAGAGTACAGGGTATTGTGTTTGTTGCGGGGTGACTCCCAAGGCCATTTATTAAATGTGTGGACACAACAAGTAGGTGTTTTGTTTTTCCCCACAGGAAGTTATTTTCTCTGTTTCACGAATTTGCTGAATTCCTTTTGTACCTGAGATCTGTAGCCTAGCTACCCAAGACTCTTTTTCCCCCTTCGGAGTGCCCTAAGCTTGCATTTCACACAACTCCAGAGGTGACCCAAAGCTGACTTGCAGAGAATGATGTTCCTTGCGGGTTGGCTCTTAGAAGGGCCGAAGGCCGCAGACACCTGGATTCGTCTTATACTGCCCTCGTGTGTGTGCTGCCGGAATTCCAAGGCACTTCAGCTAAAATGGTTTGCTATCAAATGCCAATTTTCAGGAAGGAAAGTAAAAAAGACTGGACTCCATCTACTGCTACTAGTGACTGTCCTTAGACCAGGGTTTTAAGTCTTCTGAATCACAAGTGTAAAAAAGCCCTGAGCCCATTTCATGGAGTTTTGTGTTGACTGAATGACATAGCTGCCATTGTCAATCACCTGGGAATTGAGCATCCCTGAAAGGATTATGGAGACGTCTGCAGGAAGAGTGAGAAAATGTGAGGGTAGAGGTCAAACATTGGCATTTTACCACACTGGACACTTAATGCACTGCCGGGTTCCAGGAAGGGGGTGATGTTACCGGACAGAGCTCTAACTGCCAAAATGGGCATGGAGAACACTCTTGTTCACTGACGTTCTGGAGTCAGGGGGTTATAAAAGCATAGAATCTCCATGGTAAGGATCCTAGCAATGTGCTTCAACCTCTTTTTTCAAATGGAGAAAACAAGTGTTTGAATTGCTTCTCGAGTTAAAACATGAGTCAGTAGTAGAATGGGACTAGAACCCAAAACTTTGGACAAATAACCCAATGGTCTTTATATAACACTGAAATATAATTCAAGATTGGCCAAATCAGGACTGCTATGGATTTTAAACAAATGATTTGGGTTTGTTACTTCACTATTCTTTAGTGTCCTTACTGGCCAAATAGCAATGATAATATCATCTTACGGAAGGTTAAAGGTTGAATGAGATGCTCATGAAAAACACTCAGAATCGTGCCGTACATGTTAACTGGTATGATTATATAACAGACTGCTTCTGTTACCACTGAACTCTTTCCTGGATGCCACCAGTGAGTCTTTGCCTTCTTTGAAACCACCAACTTCATGTCTCCATGAAAATGAAGTTCTTAATAGTGAGCACATTTGTTATCTTTTTGTAACTTCTGGCACCTGTAGGATTACCTTTCAAAAAACTTAAACTTTTCATTTTTAGGTAATTGTAGCTTCACATGGAGTTATAAGAAACAACAGAAAAATCCCACGTACCCCTTATCCAGTTTTCTCCAATGGAAACAGTTGCAAAACACGGATGTAACCTACTAATCTCACATTTCCCTGGTTTAACCTGTACCCCCAGTTTGCGGGTCCAGTAAGTGTGACTGCATTTGTATGTCCATGTATCCACTGGCATAGCCAAGGTGCCGCAGAGTTCCCTCTCCCACAGCGTCCCTGGTACTATGTGATGGTCTTGGGGCACACCACACGGACCTCTCCTAACCCACCACAGTCCTGAGCTCCCATGACCTCATCGACAGCGGGCTTCTTCCACTCAGCATAACACACTGGATGGTCCTCAGGTTGTTGCTTGTATCGGTGGTCTGTTCCTCTTTATCACTGAGTAGTATTTGATAATACAGACCTATTGCTGTTCACTCCTGGAAGGACATCTAGGTTGTTCCTTGTGTTTGGCTACTAGGAGTAAAGCTGCTGGGAATATTTATAGACAGATTTTCATGTGAACATGACTTTTTATTACTCTGAATGGTAATTACATGCTTAGTTTTCTAAGAAACTGCTAAGCTGCTCCCGCGAGAGGCTGTTACCATCCAGTGTGCGGCGTGTGAAGCAGCCAGCTTCCCTGCAACCCTGCCAGCTTCAGCGTTTCTGACAGCCGGGCAGGAAGATCCGTTTCACCCCACTCGCATTTCTCTAATAGCCAATGATGCCAAACATCTTTTCATGTGCTTATTTCACCTCTTTGGTAAAGTATCTTTGTATCTTTTGCCTATTTTATAACTGAATCACTTGGCTTTCACTGTTACGTTTTAAGAGTTCTTTACATATGTTAGATATAAAGGCTTGGGATATTTTGCTTGTAATGTAAAACATCACCATTGGACTATGAGCAACATAACCTTTGTAGTAGTAAACATGTGACAACAGAAGCACAAAGAATGGGAGGCAGCAGTGAGTATCCTGTTGTATGGGCCTTACAGTATACATGGATGCATATAGTGTGAATCCACGCTTAACTGAGATATGTTAGGCAGATTGTGATCATTTAGAAAATACACAGAAGAATCATTTAAAAAGAGATAGAACTAAGTCAATTGGGGACATAAAACAATACCAAAAAACGATATGAAGAGTGGATTAAAGAACAGCAGATTCAAGGCCAGCCTGGACAATACAGTGAAGCCCTGTCTCAAAAAAACAAAAACAAAACAGCAAAACAAACGAACAAACGAAAAAAGAACAGCAGAAACACACAAATAAAAGGTGGACTTAAACCCAGCCATATCAACTATTACCATAAATGTCAGCGAACTAAGTATTTCAATTAAAAAATGTTTTAAAAATAAGACCTATGAACTGCTGTAAGGGATATATGTTAAGTGTAAAACCATAGAAAAGACTGCAAATAAAAGAACGAAAAATATTTATGATGCAAGCACTAATCTAAAAGAGTCGGTGTGGCTGTACTACTATCAGATAGTTAAAGTGTAAAGCAGAGGTACTAGCAAAGGCAAAAATGATCCTTTATTGCAATCGTAGTATAATTTATCAAGACAACATCAATTCTAAAGCTGAGGGAAACTACTCATAGAGCTGCAAAGTATAGAAAGCAAAAGCTGACAAAACTAAATGGAAAAGGAGTCTCACAACTGCATTTTCAGATTGTAACACTCTACTCTCAGTAATTCAAAGACAAGCAGATAAATCAGTAGGGCTGCAGGAGATACAAACATTATCAAAAATTCACCTTAGTAAGAAAACTACTCACAAAAAAAGAGAAAACTACTAATGATGCTAAATGCATGTTGTTTTGAAGTGTACATGGAAAATCAGCAAGAAAGGCCATATGTTGGGCTACTAAAAAGTAAAAACTTTAAAGCATATATTTTATGGCCATTATATTAGATGTCAATAATTAAAAAAAAAAGATATCTACGAAATCCCCCCCAAGAATTTGGAGTGAAGCCACACACTACTAAATAACCCCTAGACAAAGAAGAAATCAGGATGGATCATGGTGAAGATTAGAGAATATTTACAACTGAATAACAATGAAAATACAATATAACAAAATGACTGGGAGCAGCTAAAACAATAAAGTGAAAACTGCAGCTTTAAGTGGTTTATGTTAGAGCACAAACCTATTTCTATCTAAAAATGAGAATAGAAATAAAGTATATTTTGATATAGAATCTTGTCTGTCAGTTTGTTCAGAATGTCCAACAACCTCGATGAAACTAAGAAGGCACCAACTAAACACGACCACTGCATGGTAGTACCATGTAACTTCCAGAGGAAGAGCGTTTTGTGTGGAGAACTTAAATATTAGCCCTGCAACAAACCCAGTTTAACGTGGAGATTTTATCCCTTTACTTTCTGAACATGACGACTGAAGTCCAGCGAGAGCAAATGACTCGCCCAATGTCATAGAAGCACTAAGATTCGGAACTGGAACAGTTCCAGTCCTGACTCTGTAACACATCGTGATTCTGCAGGAGCTTAGAGCCAGACTTGCGGACCACTGAGAGGCCGCTCCCACTGCCGCCGTCCAGCTGCTGGGACATGTGCGTGGAGTTGCTTGGGGTGCGGCAGGGTGAGGCCGGCTGCCACAGAGGGAGGACTTAGATGGCATTGGGCTTGAAGCTACTGCCACCTCACGGACATTTCCGGTATGCAATCGGGTAGACTTCCTTATTTCAAGCCCGATGGGACTTACAGGGCAGCAGCTGCGAACCTAGAGCCCCGTGGGCATGTGAGAGTCACCCCAGCAGCTGAGTATTCAGCTTTAATTGCAAGGTTGGCGCTTTGTGATACATAAGTGGGTTCTGGGTTGCAGTTTGGATTTTCCCAGCACTTGCATCTAGCAAGCCTAAATATACCAGGTGTCTCTACTTCGAAAAAAAAGTGACAGTCTTTGAGACACATGGCTTTCTTGTGAACAAAGCCAAAAAAAAAAAAAAAAAATTCTAGGACTGAGAAACACGAGTGTCTCACTTCGTCACCCTGCCCTGACGCCTCAGTTCCCACACTAGCAGTATAATTGCTCTTCTCTGACTTCCTTCTTGTATTTTTGGAAGGACACATGATTGCAAAGGAGGCTAAGAAAATACGTATAATGTTGGGAGAACGTCTCCTTTCATACAAAAGGTCCTTTGGCTCCGGGGACGCAGCAGATGGAAGGCGGCTTGCCCGGCAACAGCCCGGGTGCTTTGTTCCCACAGGCAGCACCTCACTCCCACCCTGTCCCAACTCAGCAAGGTCTTCCCCGGTGTTTCACAGGTGAGGCAGAGTCAAAATGGATAGTTTCATCCCTTGTCTGAAGTCACCCAGTATGTGAAAATACTAGGATTTGAACTTGAATCTACGTTCTTGTTTTTATGCTACAAGTACTTGGATCCAGTCTGAATTCTGTTCTGATAAACTTCCTGGGCACTTCAGAACACAGTACTTGATTTTTAAAACTTTATTAGTACCCTGGTGTTCTGGAATAATCCCATTCATCTTAGGGAATCACGACATACACTATATTTGATCACTTTTACTCCCCTTCCCCTTCCTATCTCAAATCTACCTGTTTCCTACTTTTGATTGACACATTAGCTTAATTGCTTTCGCCGAGGTGCCACAATAAGCAAATGTATTCAAAGGGGATAAAAATGCAGCCATTCAATACATTACAGCTAGAGTTTTTGCTTTGAGAAGTTTTTTCTCCTCCTCCTTTCTGAACAGCTTTTATTCAGAAAGCTAAAATGTGTAAAGTGCCCTCATCTTGTGTGTAGAGCTCAGTGATGTTTAAATATACCACGACTCATCACTCAGAGTAAAGTATAAGGCACATCCACCTGCCCAGTTTGTCTTTGTGGCTGGTACACTTTATTCCCACCAGAGGTAACTGCTAGCATGACTTCGGTGTCACCTAGCTTTATCTGCTCTCGAACTTCCACATGCAAACACATGGCACATTGAGATCTGGCTTTCTCCTCCACACGACACTTGGGAGATTCGTTTGTGTAGGCGGCAGTTCTTGCTTTTGTATCACTGTTAGGGTTTGTTGCTCTTTTTCAGTATCTCTTTCATACTTACCTTTGGAACATGTCTCACATCCTAGTGAGGAGCAGCACTGGTGAACGTACAGCCTGCTCTGGCCTCCGCCTACCAAGAAAGCACAACGGTCCAGAGGTGGAAGCTGCGGCAGCCCGTGGCTGTCTCACTTCCTCCTCAGCCCTCACCTGTTACCTTCTGTTCTGTACTCAATGCATCGCCCCCAGACTCCTGGGCTGAAGCCTCACTCCACACACAAGGGAACCTGGAGGTTGGGCTTGGGAAGTCATTTACGTCACGGGGGTAGAGTTAATCAGACGAGTATCCTTACTGGAGACGTGAGGAGTAATCTCTTTAGATACAGAAGGTGGCCATTCCCAGACCACGATGAGCCCCCATGGGATCAAATCACCCAGCACTTTCACTCTGGACTGTGAGAACCGTCTGTTGTTTAAGCCACTCGGAACCTGGTATTCTCTAAGAGTAGCATCAACACGCCTTCCTACACTTGTAAAAATAACATTCTGCGTGTATATCCAAAACTGTTCACAGGGAAAGTTAAGTATTTACTTGAAAGCATACGGAGGGAAGAACAGATAGAACTTGCAGCTTATCTGCAGGGAGTGTGGGCCTTAGGTTCAATGAAAAGCTTGTTAGCAGCCCTGGCATGACTTCCTGTCCCATCATTGCTACAGGAGGCCTGCAGGTCTTTTCCACCTCTCCTCTTCACAAGGCTCCCGGGTCCAGAGAAACCTCCCACAGCTCTGTAGAGGCCTGGCCTGATCCCTGCTGCACCCTGGGTGTCTCCATCAGGCCAGCCTCCGGGAACCCAGGCAGGCACCCTCATTTCCCACGAAGGCTCACAGCGGTCTCTGAGACAGGCTGAGGGCAGGAAGCTCTTTTCACTACCGCAGCCGTGACCAGCAGGAAACCAGACCTCAGGTCAGAAGGCGAGCGACAGATGTGTGTGCCAAGCGGCCGCAGTGTTTCTATCTACCAGAAGCAAACAGCCTTTGCTCACTTACTTCACTGTTTACAGCTCTGTTCCTCCAACACTGCCTTCTCAGCCACATTCAGACAGTGATGTGCAGGGAGGCTGTAAGAGGCTTGATTTGTTTGTTTTAGGGGAAGAGCACTGTTACCTAGTTTAAAATTTAGTTCAAGAAAAATATAAACACATCCCATTAGAATGAGAGGCAGCTGCTATCTGAGACTTTAAATGGACTTGCAGTAACCGAGGAACTGAGCCATCTAAATTCTAGTTACTCATGTGGCCTGCAGAGCAGCAGCGGCCAGTACTCCGAGACCTGTTGGAAATGCAACCTCAGCACAGCTCGGGCTCACTGCTGGGCCAAGACCCCAGGGCTTGGAGCGCAGAGGCCAGCTGACAGGTGAGTGATGCAGATTAAGAAGTGAGAGTTCGGACAGCACGTCGCCCGGGGAAGCAGAGCATGCGCTGACTCCAAGTGTGCCGGGGCACCATGGACAGAGAGACTCGGTGACAAACATTCAGGGTCCCCACTGACAAAACTCAGTGCATTTCATGATTTATTTAGGAGCTTTACAGAGAAGGCAGGGCAGTATGCAAAACACTCCCCAGGTAAAATCTGGAGCAAACAGCTTTTAGAAACTGCAGAATGAATAACAAACAAAACTTCAGCAACTACATTTGATTTGAAAATTTAATACACAGTACCAGTCAGAATAACAGGCCAAACAGAAGAGCTGATGCCATTTTGGCAGTACTCTTGGCATGTATAGGACAGAGAATTAATTCCCTCTTTTTTTTGGAGGAGGAGGAAAAGAGAAGAGGGAAAGAGGAAGGGAGGGAGGGAAGAAGGAAAGGGAGGGAGGAAGGAAGGAAGGAGGACAGACAGACACCTCCAGTCATCTTTACACACGAATTTTGGGTAAGTCTCCTTTCCTCCTACAGCGTCATCTTTGAATTTAAATGACTGAATCAGCAAATCTAAACAAAGAAGGAAAGTTCCTTTTCTGATAGCCATCAGAGCTTGATGGATTTTATTTAACGATGAAAGCTTGGGGCCAGGTGACCAAGTGGCCAGCTACTCTAACTGCAGAAGAAACATCATAGATAAGGTGCCGGGAATCCAAGATCACTCTTGAAGAGCTGCAATGGATTCCAGTGGTTTAATGTATACAACGAAGACTCAAAAACAGCTAACAAGAGAAAAAAATTTCTTAAAGTGATAAATTCCAGTGAATCAGGTCCCAGGTAGTCTTAAAAGAACAAACATTTACTGTAAACATTTTCAACTCTGGAATGCAGGTATCGTACAATTACCAGTACATGACATTTACAAAACTGCTTAGACAGTAGTTGTTCCAGAGGAAGAATTAAAAAATGTACAAGCCAGTTCTTCAGAATGACTTTAGATATATTAAAATACATTGTTAATCATAAAAATACTTTACTATGTACATGTACACTGTATAAACTCTAGATTTTCTCCTGAAGGAAGCTGTAACTCACTTTCTAGCCCCGCGGCCTGGGCAGCAATGCAGGGCTAGCGTTTGGTCTCCACACCTTGTGCACGGGCTGCATCAGTCCTGCAGCTCCTCAATGAATCGGTCCTGCACCCTCCTCCGCAGCGGGTCTAGCTGGAAGAGTCAGTTTTACTCCCACTGTATCTTAATTTCCTAAATGCTGATCCTGATCCTAATAACTCTGGGCATTCACATAATTCATTTGCAATTTGGTTACACTTCAAAATAAGGCTGTAGTTCATTTCATCAGTTATTACACTGTCTTGCTTGTAGTCAGGATGGTTTGCAATAAACTCTCTCATCCACCTGGCAACTGTCATTAGTTCTCCTGAAAAAAACAAACATTTTTAAGACAATATAGTAAGATACGTTTTTAAAACTGAATTGGTACTTAGTGGCCAACCTAAACTTCCGCCTATAAGAAAGCAATCTGCCTTGTCAGAGTGGCCACACGGCAGGAGGCTGGGAAGAATCTATCTTTCACAGTGCACAGAATTCCTCCTGTGGAAGAATCCGACGCTGCGGGAGGGCAAGGCCACATCGCCATTTCTATGGTACTTATTAAATGCTACCCCACATATTGACCCTGCTACCTCTCGAGGGACAGAAACCACCAACTATGCACAAGCACAAGTGTATTCCCATGTGGCCAGAGGGCTGAGACTACAGACACTGTCATGAGGCCACCTCCATGGACCACAGTTCCCGGAACGATCCAGCGCTGCTCACAGTGGGGGACAGAACCAAGACTAGGAAGCAGCGAGAACAGCGCACCAAGAGGGAAACTGGCAGATGAGCCACTTGAGGGGTGGTGTGGGGTTCCTCAGCTGATCCTATGTGACCAGAAGTGAAATACCGAAGTTATTACTGTTACTACCGCTACTTTCATGAACAGCTGGTGGCTCCAGTGCCGGGCCCTGTGCTGAGCACCGTAAATGTGGTCTCCTCAAAGCTCACAAAGCAAGCACCCTCGGGTGGCTCCTGCCCAGGCTGAGGGCTGGCCACGCTGGCTGCACACTGACTCAACCTGCAGGGGCACGGCCTTTGTAATAGCCCGGCAAGGTGTGCAATGAGCACAGAACAGGACGCAAGGACAGGCGGGCCACCAGACCCTGCATGCATCATCTCAAACACCACTGACCCAAGGGTGTATTGCTCTTTCTTAAATCAGCAAGAAGGGAACGTTCTGCTAACTCCAACTAGGACCGTCAAAACTGTAAGGCCTGTCTCAATGACAGAGCTGTCAAAATGCAGAAAAATGTGCAGAAACCAAATTGGGGAAACTTTAAAGGGTGCTTGGAGGAACTGAGTATTTTAAGGGTCAGGAGATGAAGCAAAAGAAAAGGAAAAAGGCCACTGTACCAGACGCTCTCTTCTTAATCAGCTTTAGATAGTTCATAATACTGCATCTGGTGTCCACATCCACCTCCATGTTTTCCAGGTAGGAATTCAGAATTGGGATGAGGCCAGGAAAAACGCCTTCCTACAGGAAGCAAGCAGGACAGGTGGTGAGGTCCCGGGAGCCGGTGTGCGGCGCGAGGGCAGGCCAGGCCCTACCTTCCCGTTGATGATGGTGTCTATGCTCATGAGCGCATACTCCTCCGAGGCCAGCTCCGCGCCACCGCCTCCCGGCGCCTTGCCACACCCGTCCACCATGGCGTTGCCACCTGTGGGGAGGGCGCAGGACCTGCAGCGGCCTGTGGCAGCAAAGACTGACCCTCAAAACCCAAGAGAACATAATACCTTTGCAAATATCTTTCCTGAAATAAAACATTCCCTGCAAGACAGCATCTCGTTTCTGTGCTTCTTTCATGTTTTCATCAACCTAAGGAAAGAAAGAATCACAACTAAGTCAAACACTCCTGATCAGAAGCTTCCTCACTCGCTGCCTTCCACACTCTACTTTCCCTGCCGTCCTTCAGCTGAACCCGTGTGTTAGGTGGGGCCGTTTCACTCAGCACAAATTGATCTGTGCTTTAAACACGAGTGGAAATCAAGGGATGGCCACCTTAGAGAAGGTGCTTGAGAGGGAAGTCTCATTGTCAAGGACCTCATTACTGGTCCCTGCTGCAGGTCTGTGGTGCTGAAGGGGCAGGAGAGTGGCTCCCGACACCCTTTAGAGGTCCTGGGGAAACAAAGGCAGGGCTCTCGGGACAGGTCTGTGCTTGTCCCTCCTGTCAAAGATCTGTGGTGACCTCACTTGGGAGCAACAGGACAGGGCTGTCAGGACTGAGTCCCCAGGGCTTTCTGACCACCTGGGGGCTTTGGCTGTGTCAACCTTCCTGGGCCTGAAAATTTCCCTTTTATTTGTGGATTCTCAACTTCCAATGACTTATGATCCTCGAAGCAGATCTTAGTAGTCTGTCTTCCATAATGCTGTCTCTATGGACCCTCAATAGACAACAGAGACACAAGTTCAAGAGCGAGGTGAAAGGGAGTGAATGTACAAGCCTTCCCCATTCTCATTAGTCCTGTTGTGACCACTTTGTTCTCTTAAAGACGCACTGGACCTTCGGGACAATCTACACACGTTGAATATTATGTTCCAGTAATAGTCTGAAGTCTATCATGGCTGTGGGTACCTTTAAGGTTTTAACTTTCAGTGAAATCTGATTTTTTCTTAGTCTTGATAAACGTTCATAGAGACTACTGGCTTTAATTTCTGCTTTTATAAAATCTCTTTTCGAAGCCTATTTCAGCTGGGCATGATGGTGCACATCTGTAATCCGGTACGCAGGGAGCTGAGGGAGGCAGATGGCAGTTTTGAGGCTGGCCTAGACTAGAAGTGACACCCTGTCTCAAAACACCAATAAATACACAAACAAAACAAAATGCACATTTTGCAATTGCTCTTCAGATTAACTGTTTAGGTTTATTTTTAATCATTTTTAAAACAAGTAAAGCTAAGATTTTTTTTCTTAGAGACTAGTTCTGTCAGCATCTCACTGCTATTCACTTTCCTATATAATCTGCCATTCTAGTTTTGACTCAACTCAAAATTACTTTAGGAAAAATATTTTAAATTTCCAACAATTAAGTTTCTCTTGAGCATCATTTCACTAAATTTTGGTAGGAACACATCCCACACAACACCTGTGTTTGAGAAGTGGAAATGTCCTTAACCGGGTTTATGTAAATCCTCCTCAGATGTGCTGTGGCAGGCAGTGTGTGCTCGGGGACACACAGCCTGCATGTTAACCGTCCTCTTGGGCCTGGCCTTTCGATGCTATGGCAGCCAGTCTCCAAGTGAGGTACTCTGCGGGGGGCTTTCTCTCCCTCCCTCCCTGGTGACCTCGCCACAGCCCACTCAACCCCTCTGTGTGGACACTGAGGCACTGAGAGCAAAGTAACCTGCCCCCGTTAAAAAGCAAGCCCGGGCCATGTCTTCCTTGTCCTGTGACCTTCCTCACACATCTAGAAGCACAGCTCTGCTTTCTGGTACAAGACCCAGGCACTAGGGCCACGTTGGATGAGTATACTGCACTGCTTTCTGGGCCCCACCGAGCAGCTTCTTTCACCTCACATCTGAGTCTGTCTGGTATTGCTCTAGCATCTCCTCGGTCTCCTCAGAAGGTCGTCACATGACCCCTCACAGCCAACGTTCGTCCTTGTTTTAGGCACACCTTGCACAAGCAACATACGCTATGATACTGCTGTTTTATGTTACCTATTTCAGATTTTAGTAAGTGATTACTCACACTTGTTTCAATTTTCTTTCTTTTCCCCACTTTGCTTTGTAGGTTTACTGTTTTACCATCCCAGGCCTCACCCCACTTCCATGACACTGAAGTTTTCTCTGTTCTCTTCCTTCTTCTAGCCAACGGTTTAGAAGCAAATTTGGTTTTAGGTTAAAAAACTTCCATCTCTATACTAGTAGTTTCCTTTAAACAAGTACCTTTGAAATGACCATTCACTAAACGTCAGGCATTAAAATGTACCTACGTTTCGTCTCCTACCACTTCCCCTTGCTAGCTGGCCAGAATGTCACTAACTCATCCGGAAACCTAACCCGTGTGGAAGCTTTAGAAGGCGGGGCCTCCACAGGACTCCATCCGTGTCCATGGCAC
This sequence comes from Hystrix cristata, assembly GCA_004026905.1. NCBI lineage: Eukaryota > Metazoa > Chordata > Mammalia > Rodentia > Hystricidae > Hystrix > Hystrix cristata. Next base: position 40,723 of record PVJO010008956.1, on the reverse strand, counting down.
TGGTGCCGCACAGAGCAGCTGCAGACTGCGGGCTCCCCCACCAGGGGAAGATGCACGGAGAAGGGGCCACCTGGGAACCCGTGAATCCTCACCAGACCCTAAGTTTACTGAGGTCTTCCTCTTTGATTTTTCCAACCCCCCAGAACCAAGGAGAAACCATTTCTTTTGTTTGTAAACCACCCAGTTTACAGTTCTAGCAGGCTGAACAGACTAAGATACTAGATAAGATGTTTGGCATACTTTTAGCCTTAACTTAACCATAAAGTTTTGTAAGAATCACTTGGAATTTAAAGAATTTGACTGGGAAAACAATTCTGCAGTCATTTTTTTTTTTTTTTTAACTGCTCAGGTGTTATGGCTTGTGTCTGGATGTGCCCCCAAAGCCTCATGCAGTCATAGGTGGGGCTTTTCAGAGGTGGCTGGAGCTACAGCGTGTGATTACTAAATTAGTCTACTGACTAGTTTGGCATAGTTCTGCTGATGCTAGGATTAAGGGCACTAGGGTTGTGGGGGTAGCTTGGATAAGATACAAGGGACAGAAAGAAGCTGCTAAGGGCCCTTGTTTGCTTTGCTACCTTCTGCTCACCATGAACTGTTTCTACTCTGTGATGCCCCTCTGCCAGGCCAACCCTGCCTTGGAGCCAGCCCATTATGAACTGAAACCTCTACAAACTGTGAGCTAAATAAACCTTTCCTTCCTTAACTTTGGGTGTCAGGTATTTTGTCTCACAAATGAGAAAAGTAACTAAGACATCAGGATTTGGGATTTTTTTTTAATCTCTTCTCCTTAGTATCTGTCCATTATTTCTTTCATTATGGTAGCTCACATTTCTTCAATACGGACTTTTCTTCTAAATTATTAGCCAAACATTGAACTTTGCAATGTAATTTTCCATGCTTCACTTTTTCTGTAATTTTTATTTCTCTACCATTTTGCAGGGAGGAATATGAATTTGGTTTCCTGCATCACTGTGCAGGCTGCTCAGTAACACGTGTTGTCCCGGTGTGCATACTGAGTTTTAAAAGTGATTGTTTTTGCCACATGTGGTGGGGCACACGTGTAATCCAACACTCATGAGGTTGAAGCAGGAGGATGGCTGTTGAATTTGAGGCCAGCCTGAACCATATAGTGAGACAATGTCTCAAAAAACCAAAAGATTAAAAAAAAATAAAAAGTACTTGTTTCTGAGAACTTGTATGCTTCCAGTGCTCTCTGGTCCAGTGCTTGTCTATGGACGCAACCCTCCCCAGAGGCATTTCTGTGCTCACCGGTTAGAATTCCTTAAGAACTCTTTCCAGTTCTTGAACGAACTGTTTCACTTGGGACGGTGTCCTATGGGGCCCGATTGTGGTCACTCTTGGTTTCCTGCCAGTTTTCAGGCATCTATTCCTATCTACAGCAGGCCTGGGCTGGCACCCTGCATGGACTCTCCTTGGGTGAGATGGTGTTCCTAGCACATCTGCCAGCAAGGAACCTGAGGGCCCCACAGTCCTATGGATACCACCAGCCCGGGTGATAGCAGGAAGGGACAAGGTGATAGTCAGATGGAGGGGACAGGCACAAACTGGCAAATCACCATGGAAGGAAAAGTAAGTAAGCTGTTTTGGGGCAAGTTCGAGCTGTTCAGGTTTACGCTTCCTTCCCTGCCGCCGTGACGGGCAGCACGCCTTCTCTAGCCCTGGAACCCTCAGCCATGGCCCCAGCCACCCAGCCCTGCTGCCTCAGAGCCTGGTCACTGCCCCGAGAGAGCTGTGCCTCTGTCTTCGCTGATCAGATTTCCTTCTTTCTTTTCTCCCCCAAGCCCCTTTTCAATCCTGGGGATTGATTCCAGAGCCTCTACACTAAACTCAACCCCAAGCCCTTTTTTAACTTGAGACAGCATCATGCTGCACTGTTGAGTTGCCTAGGCTGGACTCAAACTTCGCTATTCTCTCCTGACTCAGCCTACTGGAGTGCTAGAATTACAGGCATGCGCCACTAGGCCTGTCTGATTTGTTTCTGTGAGAGCACACAGCCATCTATACCCCACAGAAGCACCCCCAGTTTGATTTGACTGAGGAGACCTTTCCTTCCTACCCTCATTTTAACACTGTAGTTCAAATGACACATCTTCCGGGAGACAGCAGTGTGGGGGACCTCCTCCAGCCATGGCCTTGAATGACAAGGGTTGGGTCAAAAAGGAAAAGGAACAGGGTGAAGGCAGAAGCATCTTGCCTTCCTAGGAACAAAGCCCTGCGAAATCAGACTGGATCTGCAGAGTACATGTGGACTGTGCACACTGAGTGTCCCCATGCCCACACTCCAGGGAACCCTCTCCAGGAGCCCTGCATGCCCACCTTGGAGAGAGGGATGAGGAAATCCAGCTTGTAGGAGAGGATCACCCTGGTGAGCAACACCACAAACACTACATAGGCGGAGTTCTCGAAGTCTGTTAACTGCACCTGGACAAGCAGAAGTCCAGAGATGTCAGGGAGCAGCCACCCGGCCCTCTGTCCCGCCTGGCCCCTTCAGGACAGCATGGTCCCACGCCACTTCCTCCCTCTCGCTCCAGGCCAGACGCACCCTGCCCACATTTCTGTTCAGAACAGGTACCCTGGATTTCTACTGCCTCAGAGCAAACTCGGGAGCCTTCTGACAAGAGCACCAGAAGGTGATCCACAGCCAGGAGCGAGGCTCACCTCCATGGGGCGGAACTCCACCCTCCAGCCGATATCGGAGTTTGGAGGCGGTGGCTTAAATCTCATTGTCTGCCAATTTGTGGACTGAATATTCTACGATACAAAAGAGCAGAGGCTGAAACCAACTCTTCATACAGTCAGGAAAATATGATGATGATCTAGTGCTTAATTAGAGAAGACTGCTGTAATTTTAGATTTTCTTGAGTGCGATGTAGCAGGAAAACAAGACAGCAAACGCCCAATCACAGTCAGGTAGAGTCTGCAGCACTGAAATAAATATTGGGTTATTTTTTGTGCAGTAGAGGTTTGAATTTTCCATCATTAAGTAAACGAAAGACTGAACACAAAATGTAGAAGTGAAAAAGCACCTAGTAAGAATTAAGCCAATTCTTAGTGTTTCTTAGTTCTTCACTGCACTAAGTACTTACGGAGACCTGCGAGGTTTCTATTGTCACCAATTCCTCACAGGTACAGAAAATTGTCTTTTGGTTCGTGAAGTGAAACTTGTGTAAAGAGAGGCAATACCTCAAAATGGTCAGACTCGTTGGCGTCGTCCAGGTCTATCTTCTCCCTGAACAGTGTCAGTGGGTCTCTGATGAAGAGATGGGCAACATGCTGGGCCAGAAGGTGATCGATGCCTGCAAAGACAGATCGCATGGGCCCCTGCGCAGCACACCACGCCACGCTCCAAGTCCAGGCTGAAGCAAGGGCGTCTGGGAGCTGAGGAACCTGGACTGCAGTGCTCAGCTCGCCCGGACTTTATCCTACAACCCTGGGGAGCCAGAGTCTCACTCTACTTACACAATGCCTGCTGGGCACTGGTGTGGACCTAGATACAGAGCTCCAAAGTAAGTTCCTTTGGCTAAAAGTCAAGAAGATCTCACAAGTATTTTGAACTTGAACTTTAGGAACAAGCAGCCTCATAAGAAAAGTTAGAGACTTCGCACTAAAAACAGAAACCAGACCAGGAGTCAGAAAAAGTTGAATAGTGTTTTCAAGAACAAAAGGTCAAACCCAGACATCTGTAAGTTGCTCACCGTTCTGCACCAGCTGCTCATAGATTTCCTTATCTATGGTCAAGTCGATGTCGTTGTATTTCTCACCACACTTAGATAAGTAGCTGTCTATCGAGTCATATCGGGATTTACTAATCCGATAGCTATTGTTCTTCAGTGGCTAAAGTACAAAAAATATGAATGAATGCTACATAAAATGATCTGGAGATTAACACCCCGACTAATATACAACAATATTTTCTAAGAACACATTTCCAGACAGCACATTCAATAAGCTGGGAATAATTACACAAAGGCCAGAGTGGAAGCCATGCAGGGTAGCACACTCCCATAACCCTAGCACTATGGAGCCCAGCCTAGGTGACTTAGTGAGACCCTGCCTCAAAATGAAAAAATAAATACACAAAAGGGGCTGGAGTGCAGCTCAGTGTGAAGGCCCTGTGCAGTCAGAGTGGAACACGCCTGGCTGAGAACACCAGAATTCTGGTGGGCAGCTGCTTTAAAAGCACCCACGCCCAGGTCCCAGCCCAAAGCTTCACATTCACAAGACTGGGAGGGGTCAAGCTGTTGACTCACAAACTCTGCACAGGTGACTGGGTTGTGCACTGCTGCCTGGAGGGATGCCGTGCCAGAGCCCAAGGTGCAAAGGAGCAGACTGAGCCCTCCCTCGTCACAGCCCTTCTCCACACAGAAGGCTGTCTCTGAGGATGAGGCGGGCTCCCACACAGAGCACTCGTGTGGGACCCAGAGCCGTGTAGCACAAGCGGCCATCAGTACTGACTTCCAAAACACAGCAAGCTGGCACTACTATTTTAAAAGAACCTAAACACACAAAGATTTCAACAATGATGAAAAACTGCTCCCTGCCCAAACCAAACTACTTTCCCCTCATATTCACCCCCAAACAAAGCTCCCTTTATGAACTGTCTCTTCCAATAAGTGACTAAGCACTCCAGAGAAGCATGAGGGGGAAGACTCTGGGCTACAGGTGCCCCCCCCCACCCTGCCAGCATCTGAGGACTGTTAAGGAGACCCATCCCACCTCCAGGCCTCTTTCCTCCCGAGTTCTGTCATCCACAGACGCAGAGATCACTCCCCAGCGGCAGTCGATGTCCGACACGTAGCCCCGGTAGAAAGGAGATGCAGCACTCAGTGCCATCTACAAACACACACAAGTCAGCTCCACAGTCCTGAGGCCCCGACATGCTGAGCAAACAGGTGCTTGCTTCCTGCTCAGGAAGAATCAGTTTATCTGACCCCTGCGGAGTTACACCACAGGCGCCTGGGCCTGCTTTTTAAGTGAAAGGAACTAGATATACACCAAATCCTCGGATCTGATCCACTTAGCTCATTTTCTCTCCAATGTGAGGATGTGACGCAAGAGGGACAGGCGCCACGTGCACACCTAACACCTGTTTAACACACGCATGTTTCACAAGCTGCAGTTAAGGGTCTGTAGCTTAGACCCCTGAGGCTGGTTGGCTCTCAACTGGTACGCTATTTACACTGTTCCCTTCTGAAAGAAGCCTTAACTGGATGTAAATGGAACACTATTAGCAGATTCAGCACCTGTGATCTCACTTTACACAAAGATGTATTTGAAGTAAGACGTAATTTCTACTTACAACAATTGGACAGATAGTGGCCAACTGATCGTAGAGATAACTGGCCTCAGATATGCTGCAGGCTTGGAACGTCACCTGTTTAAGAATGCAAGACATCAGCACCAACAAAAACCGTCAGCACACTCCGTCAGCAGTGAAGTCTGAGAATGGGGGCAGAGGGGGAGGGTCATGGCTACATCGGGCTGTCTGCAGTGCTTAAGAGGTGTTGTGGGTGAATTTAACCAGAAAGCAGTATTTTGATCATATTCTATGACGTATGGAAAACCTGTATAAACAGCTACGTTCCTAGGTGAAGTAAGACACACCTAGCAGGCTGTAGCTGAGTGAGGCATTTCCTTTCTACCAGCTTTCTTCCTCCTGCAGCTTCCTGTCACTTCAGTTAGCGGGCGTGCTTATCTAAATTTCGGTAGAGCCAGGAGTGGTGACACAGGCCTGTAATTCCAGCACTCAGGAGGCTGAGGCCGGAGAGACGCTGGGAGTTTGAGGCCAGCCCGGGTTACACAGTGAGTTCAAGGCTAGCCTGAAAACATGCGAGCCCCTGTCTCAAACAAACAAAAACGGGAAAAAGGGATTTGGGCACATGGGGAACAGCCTGGAAGAGAGCAAGACCAGCGAGACAGGAAAGCAACGCCAACACAGAGGCTGGGGCGAGCAGCAGGACACAGCAAGGTGTGGCTCGGTCCTGGCCTGGGTGTCCCTGTGACATGCGGAAAGAGGAGGTCAGAGAAGAGGGGTCAAGACGCGACAGGCAAGGGATCCGAATGGGCAGATGAGAGGCCCTCTAAGTGGCTGGGTCTCCAGGCTGTGACCAGAGGAAAAGTCAGAGCTGGAGAAACACCTGGGGATGAGGCCTGAAGACTCGGGAAGACCTGAGGTGAAAAGATTGCACCGGAAGCCTCACACAGGGCAAGTAGAAAAGACTGCACAAACAGTTAGCACGAGTCCTCTAAAATACCAAATGAAGCTGCAGAGTCCTGCTGTCTTCCATGGGAAAGGGTGAGGGTGGTGGTGGAAGGAACGAGGAACACAAACTGTATTTCTATTTGCACATTTGTTACAGATGAGAATTGCAAAGTTTTAATTTCCTCTATTATTGTCACTCAGTAGGGAGAGTTTACAGTTAGTGTTGGGGCAGAAAATAACATACGTACTCAATAAGCACCTGCACAGTACATGCAAAAACCCTGGTTCAATCTCCAGCATGGCCAAAAAAAAAAAAAGATCAGGTAACAGTTGAATGAGCATGTTTATTGTTAATGATCTCACCATCTCACCTGGGCTTTGCTTTAGAATAGACAGCTTCTGTGGGAGACTCACAAGTACCCGTGCATAGTGCAGGTCAATGTGGTGAGAGCAGAAAGCAACTATCTGAACAGATTAGTGTCCTTCCTGTAATTACCACACTAATGCTTAAGCTGGCCCTGTCCTCTGAGCAAAAAGTAATGATAATTAACTTGTTATTACTGGTTAGTTCAACATGGAGCAGAGCTGCGCCACAGACATCAAGGGAAAGAGTGTCCCAGATGGAAAGACTCAGGAGAGTTGGCGATGAGGTCACTGATGATCAAAGCAAGGGCTGCCTGCACAAAGAAGTGAGAACCTGAAATCAGTTTGCGTGAGGTAAGGAGTAAATGGGAAGTGGGGAGGGAAGGTGGCAGGACACCTCTGAGTGCCCAACAAGCATTAAATCGACAGCCGAGCCTAAAGGAGCAAGCGCAGTAGAAGGCAAAAAGATGTGCAGAGGCCTGAGAAAATGACCTCCAAGACCCAGTTACAAGGATGAAATTTCAAACACCTAAAGGTCCCAGGCTGCCTGATGCATTCTTTTTTTTGTTTTTTTGGTGCTGGGGATTGAACTCAGGACCTTGTGCTTGCAAGGCAAGCACTCTAACCACTGAGCTAAATCTGCAGCCCCTACCTGATGGATTCTATTGAACATGCATTTCTTAGTCCATCTATATCCTTTTTGTGACTCGGGCATTTTAGTGTTGCTTTTTTGGTTTTTCAAAGATACTATAAAAAACATTTTTCCTTCCAGTGTTTTGTTGGCTCGTCTTAGATGGCCTAGGACAACACGCAAAGCAATTTACAGGCAAATCCTGGAAAAGTCAACCTTAGAAAAGTTGACTTAAGGAAATTAGCAGCTGAAATTTGATATTTAGTAACCATCTCCCTCACTCTAGAGCATGTTCATCATATAAAACAGAACATCAGTGTGCAGAACAGTTTTCTGGGGAAGGAAGAGGTCACACACCTTCCTTAGAAGGTGTGAACACATGCACAGGTTTGGTTTCTAGGTCCTTTTACAGCATCGCATAAAGGAAGTCACCATGTCGCTAGGAAACTGAGTGGGGAAGAGCTATGAGACGTGCATTCTAGAAAGTGCATCGAAAGCGCCCCTGCACCCAGTTTTCTCAGGCAGAAAGAAACTATTCTAACACACTGTGAATTTACTGCTTACTAAACGATTTCTCAAAAGCTCAAAAACAGGATTCTGAATGTGATGAAAATGCTTTTGTTTTATACAGGAATTCTTTTAAAAATTATTTCAAAATTCTTTTCTTGCTTTCTAGTAACAAGCAGTTTCTACCGCTCCACGTAAGAGATTCAAAGCAGGGCTTTCTGTGATTGCATGCAGAATTCCTCTCACTGGCCACACACTTTACATTATCATTAATGAGTTTTAAACGTGAAGCACTGAGATGGACACGTTGTTGGGAAAAAAGGAAGCAACACGACACTCATGATAAGGCTTACAATTTTGTAGTACTAAAATGTTAATTCCTACTATTAGGACAAATTTATTTTCCAAGCAGTGTTTCAAGGGAAAGAATGCTCCTTTGGAACTATCTTAGAGCAGCCATGCCATCCTGGCAAAACACCCTGGTTTACCATTAAATCAGGAGGCGGCACTGGACACTCTGATCTTACCTGCACAATTCGGAAGCCATGTCCTGTAAGTGTTAGGGCCTAATGGCTCTGTGTAGACACATTCATAATTAGGACAGGGTGGCGAACTTGCAGTTACAAGCCAAAGGGCCTCCTTGTAAATTTAGTGTGCCCATTTGCAAGGAATCTTACTGGCCTTTATTCTAAAACCATATCTTTTGTTTTTTTCCCCAAGAACGTGTATTGGTACATTGTATACACAGTGATCACATTCATCATAGTTAATTTGTACCTGTACGTGATACATCTTGGTTCCCTCCCTTCTTCCCTAGCTCTTCCTTTCACTCTCCTTCCCTTCCACTCCCCCACCCTTCCCTATTTACAGTAGCTTTATTTATATTTCCTCCCTTTTTCCCTTTCTTTCTTTTTCCTTCAAAACCATATCTTATAACACCTATGTATGTCAAGAAAACCGAGAGAAAACATCACACTTGGCCATGTTGTCTGAACACTCTCAGGATGGAAAAATCTGACCCTGGCATTCAGTCTGGATTATAGACACCTTTAAAAATAAACAGGTCAGAGGGCTTGGTGCAAGAAGGTGCATGTGTCTGCTGCAGCTGTTGGAGACAAGAAGAACATGAAGTTTCTTTGGCCCTGTTGAGAGCCACAGGGTGAAGTCCAGAGGGGCCCCACAAAGGCCCAGCTTCCCAGGGCTCCAGGCCCCACGGACGCTGTTTCTAGCCAGCTGAAGCAATTACAACAGAAAAAAAATCTCCCTGGACAATAAACAGTCTCTCTCTTTATAAATTTGAAATTCCTTATTTGATCATCTTTTTCTTGGAGTGGAGGGGACGATGGGGATTAAGTCAGGGCCTTGTGCTTGCCTAGCACTCTATCGCTGTGCTAAATCCCCCACCCCTGAAATTCTTTATTTGAAAACTTTTATTTTGTTCAACTTCTCCTGTTATATCATGACTTTAATCCAATCAGGGCTTAAGCAAATGTTAATAAAAGCAATGAAATAAATGTTAGCTTAAAGTGAGGCCTAGATGGATCCATAATGTGAACCTTTCTTTTAACTGCAAACTGAGCAAACTAAGCCAAAAGAAGTCCAAGGCACCAGCAAAACACGGTAGCAGAGCAGACCAACACCCATGCAGGCCCTCCATGGAGGCCTCTGCTCTCCTGTTCTGCAGGTGCAGGAGGAGGTCAGTGCAGCCCAGGGATCCTGGAAAAAGGTGAAGGGTGCAAACACAGGAGGACTACTTTACTTCTGCCATAATGCAGCCAGGGAAAAGGCAAACATAGGCTGCTAAATATTTATTTGTTCCATACCACTAGATGGCTTTGCACTAAGACAAAAACTTAAAAAGTCCAAATAATCTTTCCTTTGGATCAGAGAATCACTGGAGTACATACTTCCATCATAGCAGAGACAGTATTTTGTTAAACTACCACTAGGCGGCAGTAAAAATCAGGCAGCTAGAATCAAATGGAGACTGTGATCAAGGAATACTCTGTGTTTTAAGTTAATTAACAACAATATACCTTTGTGGAGAACTGCAGACCCTAGAATTCTTCGGTCAAGAGATGGTTTCAAGTGCATATACTGAAATTATTTTTGTTTTTCATAAAAGCACAGTGGCTACCATTTCAACCTCGTTAAAATATGGTTTTCGAAATGGAAAACATGATCTATAAAGAACAAAAGTCCAATGGAAAAGGGTGAGATTTTGCCCATCTGTACAGTTCAAACAGTACCTGAAGGCAGCAGTTGCCCATCCCAAACCCCATGGCATCCATGTAAATGTGATCTGGCTGGGAAGCCTCTGCGGCCTCATCGTCCTCAGGGAATGTCTCTATGAAGGGAGACGGCGTATTCTTGTCTTTAAATACTGTATTAGTAATGAAAAACAGGAAATGATGAGAGTCAGAGTTCGACAACAGCACAACAGGTCTGCCTCCTGCCCAGCTCCTCGCCATGGACTCACTTGGTACGTTGATGACGACCTTCTCCCCTCTCCTGTGCCGGATGTTTCTTGTTAGAGTACTAGAACAGAGAGCCAGATGTCACAAACTGGCGCCGAGGCACAAGTGCTCCAGGGGCATGTGGCCACACACATTTCCAGTGAATGGGATGAAACCCTACCTCACACTAACACTCCTACAGACACGTGTTGTGCCAGGCACACTAAGGGGTCTTCCGGAGAGAAGGTCCAGAGCATGGCCATCCCTCGGCTCTTGAGGAGACCCTTCTCTCTGTCACTCTCTGCCTGTGCCTCCACGGCTCACTGCTCCTTTCTAATGGTTCCCACGCTGTCACCAAAGATCTCAGTCGCGGGCAAGTATTCCCTTCCCTGCACCCTGGAGCCCACTCCCTCTGCCCTCCTGCCCTCAGTCTGCACTGTCCAATCCAGAAGCTCCGGCACACTTTGACTTGGACACCAGAAACGTGGCGAGCCCTGATTCAAACACGCCTACCATGAGAATAATACACACCAGGTTTCGAAAACAATAGAAAAAAAGATTCTTACTCATTATTTTAAAATGTTGATTATATTTTGAAATAATACTTTGGATATACTGGATTAAATAAAATACATTATAAAATTAGGTTCCTCTGTTTTTTTAATGTCTTACTAGAAAATTAACAATTGTATTTGTGGTTTCCATTATCCTTCTCATGGTTAGTGCTACGATGAAGTCAACTTAATTGCACCTCTTCTATGAAGCACTTGAGGTACAAAGCTAAGGTCAGGCTGGTGGAGGCCCTGAAGCAATTTAAAATGTGAGAATGAAACTACAAACTACCAGGCCTAGACGTCAATAGAACAGAAGGAAGAGGGTACCAATGATACACAGCAGCAGTGTCCATCTTTTGCTTTATTGTCATGGTACACAGGATGAGATGAGCAGGTTGCTCACCTCATTTAGAGAAGGCAATTTAGAGAAGGGAAAAAGGCAACGCCAAGAGAACACTTCCTGAAACAGGTGTTTACAGAACTGGGGCTGAAATACATCTGCTTGTTAAGGAGGAAGACAGTGGCTAAACTAATGACTTTAGAAATGACTTAGAAATGGACAAATCAAATCTGGATGCAAGAAGCAACAGTTGGGCAGGCTTGCACTTCTGAGGACATGCGAGGGCATGCACCTCCGCCTCCTGTGGCCAGTTAGGAGAGGGGGGAGTGCCCAGGAAGACCTCCAAGGCAGAGTGTCACCTCTGAAAGCAGGTGCTCGGGCCCTGCAGCAGAGCCGGACTCACCTGAAGCGGGGGTGCTTGTTTATTGCTTCATCTGGAAAGAAGAGGGACTTTGAAGCTCCTCCTTCCACTGGGTTGGGGTTATACACGGGCAGCGTGAAACCAGGACAGCCTAACCTACAACGAACCAAAGAATTTAATAGAAGGTATATGTCTGGTGGAGTCAACTGCCCACCTTGCTGTAACTCATCTGTATTGCCTAGATTCCCCTCTTCCTTGGAAGTATTGGGCCCTTTGAAGCTCTGTCTTGCACTCAGCATCCTGCACAAGGCCCCCTTTGCTGACTGTCACCTCACTATCTACAGAGCATGTGCCCAGGTCCTCCCGGATGGACAGTGCGCCGAGGACTTCCCTTGGTCACCCTATGGTGTGAGTCAAAGGTGCCCATTTACACAGCTTCTCAGGTGTCCTCCTTCAGCTATGAAAGCTCACACTATCTTTTGACCGTTGGCCACACTTGCTCAAATCTGACAGGCTTCTTTCAAATCCAAGCAGGGTCTCCTCAGGACCCCCAAGTTAGGCAATATCTCTGGTGTCCTTCTGAAGCCCCACCCCACTACCTCAACTTCAAGAGCAGCTCTACTTCCAGGACAGAAAAATGCAGCTCCTCACTTGACCCTGCGTCTGAAGCTAAAATTCCCCCTCCCTTGCACTGAGGCCACCAGTTTGGAACTGTAAGGTCAGTGCTGGTAGCGCTGTGAGGGTGGACAAAGACTAACAAGGTCATAGAAAGCAAGCAAGGGAGGCCCCAGCCGGGCTGTAGATGGACAGTGGAGAACTTCTGGCTTGTGGGCCAAGCCCAGACTGCATCTTGTTTTAAACCCTCATTTCAAAACTTCCATAAAGCAGAGGCCTGCTGCTGCCCGCCTCCACGCTGCCAGCAGCTGAAGCTGCTCCGCCACACGGGCTCTGTAGAGCTCTAGCAGCCGTGGGGACCCTCTACTGATTTACTAAGAGCTGCACACTGGGGAGATGGCCTTTGGGGCAAGGTGACCAGAATGAGGCCAGGCAGAGAGAGGGAGGACTTGACTGTGCAGCAGCGAGGATCTTCAGCAGCCTGCTTTCCCCTAAACCAGCACAGTTCAGCAGAGGTTCCTCTGTAGACGGAAATGTTAACAGCCATGTGGCCAAGCCACATGGCAGCTGATCACTGCGTGCAGCTGCCACGCACGTGAAGTGTTCATTTTATGTAAGTTTAAAGTAAACAGCCACATGAATGTTGTTCTGGACTCTGCTTCTCCCCAGAGCTCTGATTCTTCACAGAGACCCCATGTTTATACTTAAATGGCAAGCACTACAGGGCCTCATCATTCACTGTAGTTGTAAGGGGAAATTTCTAAGAACTAAATCACTAATAATTATTCTGATTTTGTTTACAAGTCCAAAATTACCCTCTGATCCTTATACAGCTAGGCAAACAAACAAAAAATCCCTACCTCTACCTTCCCTTCACAGTGACTTGAAAGAGCCTCAACATTTTTAACAGGACAACATATTCCACAGACAGCCATTCTCGAAATTAAGGTAAGAGACATGGTAGAGTTTAACCACATGCAGTACTTTGCAGCCCAGAAAAAAAGTCTACCACTTATCAAAACCACACATTCTTAAATTTAAAAATGTAAAACATCTCTAGTTTATGTTACAGCCCTCTACAATGTTAAGTGAGAAAAAAGGAAAATATAAAACACAGAATTTTTTTTTCTTTTTTTGGAGGGCTGCTGGGGATTGGACTCGGGGCCTTGCCCTTCTTAGGCAAGCGTTCTACCACTTGAGCTAAATACCTAACTCCCAAAACACTAAATTTTCAAGTCACTGAAAGTCATCAAATAACATCTGCACTTGGCTGATGCAGAACTTGAAGGCTTTCCCAGCAATGACCCGCAGCAACAGCCCCGACACCTGCCTCCTCCCGCAGGCCAGCTGCCTCTGCACCTCCTGCTCCACCTGCACGATCCACCTTCCACCAGGCCACTGCTGTGCTCTGCACGGCGCCTCCTTTTTCCTGTTCCACAGCCACTCACGCCACAGCCCAGAGCGGGGCTGCAGAGCACAAATGGTACCCTGTCCATCCATTTAGCCCAACCTTTTCAGGAGTTCCCACTCTTTCAGGGTGACAACTGAAATTCACAGTTGGCCTGATCTGCCCCGCCACCTGCCTGTCCAGTCTTGCCTTACGCACACCTGTACTTCATGCTAGCTTCCTGCTCACACTAGCTGATGGCTTTCTTCTAGTTCCCAGCAGGCACATCTTACCCGCTCATCCTAGGCCGCAGCACGCGTCACTCCCTTTCCCTGGGACATCCCCCTTCTCCCCACTCCTGTGAGACTCCCCCTAAAGCTTCTCCCGTCACCCTAACAACCTCCATCCCTGGGAGGAGCCTTCCTCTGCTGCCAGGACCTAGTGCAGCGCGGCACACAGTCAGGGTCAGCGGCAGAGTTGAGGGCTCTTTCATCCTGTTCCAAATGCCAGGATAAAGGACTGTGCGGCTCTTCCAAACAGACCCTCTACCTCATCTCACTCCAGTGTTTTCTCTGGGCGGGGAAAGAGGCCTGGCTTGCAAAATCACAAAAAAATAGGAGATGCTTCTTTAGATATTTGATGAGGGAGTTAAATAAGGTTTTAACTGCTGCATTAGATGTTAGAGTGGAGATTAAAAGTCAAAATTCCAAATTAAATGTCCCTCTAAGGCGTCAATGTTATACCCCTGAATGCTTGTGTTCATTACAGGCATTTATCAGGAGGGAAGAAAAAGTATAAAAATAGTTCACAGTGTTCCAGGCATGGCCACCAACCCCCAAGCCCTTCTGCACTTGGAGGAGCTGAGCGTCCCCTCGTATCTGACCAACGTCCAGCAGAGACAAGTCAGACTCGGGACCGGGACACTGTGCCGCTACACAGGTGCTGTGTCCCGGGGAAGCAGAGAAAGGACAGCACCATACTGTATTTATTTTTTTGGTTCTTTTGGTCATAACTAGATTTTGTAACAAGCCTCAAGTCCTCTTTTCACCAGAATCCCTGAAGGTGACTTGCCCGTTCACAGATGATACGTCTCAGCAGTACGCGGGGCGGGCGACCCTCAGATGTGCCCTGACAGACTCACCTCAGATAGGCCTGAGGTACATGGATCCTACCTGCCATATGTGATGCCTCTATGTAGGAGGCAGCCCCAGCTGGGCATTCTGGGAGGCTGAGGCAGGAGAACAACAAGTTAGCTCAGCATGGGCAACTTGGTGAGATACTGTCTCAAATTTTTAAAAAAATGCCTGGAGGTCGTTCAGTGTGCAGGCCCTGGGTGCAATCCCCAGCACCACCACAAAAGAAGAAGAATGCGGTTCTACCCAGTCACAGGTCTGCTGCACCTGTGCTAGATGTCCACTGGGATGTGGAGTGTGTCCCTCTGCTTGAGCTCATAGAAACCCTGGGGACGGCTACCTGTGACACCTGAAAGTAGGTGAAAGTGCGTTTTGGAAAGCACACAAGGCAATAAGCGCTGGAGTCAGCCAGGACACCAGTGGACGGCCAATCGGTCCTCTCCCGCCAAGCCCCGCGGCGTGCTGACACACCTGCCAAATGGAGCCGGTAGGCACTCTCTGGTGCACCTCTAATGTAACATTTTATACACTGCAGCATATAAACTGGGAGTGGTCACACACACCTACAGTCCTAGTACTCTAGGAGGCTGAGGCAGGAGGATCCTAAATTCAAGCCTCACGTGGGCAACCTAGCAACTTAGTGAGACCCTGACTCAAAATAAATAAAAAAAAAAGCTGAGGATACAGCCCTGGGTTCAACTGCCAGGACCAAGGGGTTGGGGAGGCAATGCACAGATTATGAACTGTCTGTAAAATAAAAGACCACTGAGTGAGATGTGTGGGCTATGCGTGGGCTCACTATGACCTCCAGCTCCGATATCTGCTAGGACACATCAATGACAGGAGCTAACATGTCCCTGTGAGTCTTGTGGGTCTGGAAGAGGGCTGGGTCACAGGGTGCTATACTCTTCGGTGGACTGCCCCTGAGCTCAGTAGCTGACAGTGCTGTCAGGTGCACCCTTGTCCCCAGGCCCGCCCTTCTCCCTGGCTGCCCACCTGCCCGGGGTGAGCAGCTGTCCTCTCCTGCCCTTCCTCCATGCATTTCTGCCTGAGAACCAGCCAACTCTGGACTGAACTCTGGGAACTGTGAGCCACATAAACTCCTCCTAAGTAACTTGTTTACGGATACCCCGCCACTGAGTAGAGGAAGCAGAATTTGAAATCGAGTCAGCCTGGAGCGAGAGCCTTTAAGTACTAGGTGTCAGGTATTTTGTCCCAGCAACGGGAAAGTGACCAATTACAGGAACTAACCTGGGAAATGAAGTTATTGTGCAAAGTGCCTGGTTTTCCTCTAAGATGGAAGTAGCCTCCTCCCGGCGCTTCCTCATGTTGTCCTCAACTGTGTTGAACTCGGACATCGTTCCTCCATAGGGCTGTCCAGGTGTTCCTTCAATCATGTAACTCCCATACTCTGGTCTCCAAAGGGTAGGATGGCTACAGAGGAAAAACATTTTGTTTTAATGTCATTCTTTTACGGCAGCCTACTTGAATTTTAAAAGTGAAAAGTTGCTTTAAAAATCTGAACATCATTAGCTGTAAGCAAAGCTAAGAGCTTCTTCATAAGGCTGCTGACTCTCCATAGCTCTTCCACTCATGTAAGAAATAAGGAATACTGGCTTCGAAGTATTTGTACGTAACTGCAAACACAGCCTGGGCTCTCACCATCCGGGAAGAAAGTGGGGTGCGCTGCAGGAGAGGAGCGAGCAGTCCTTTGGGCTTTTGCGGCGGTGCTGACGCCCACATTCCCACACAGCTGCCCAAGCCTGAGCGGAAAGTAACGGAGCGCACACGCCCTCTACCCTCCCTGTGCTTTCGGATGCCTTCAGAACATCGTGCTAGCCAAACAGCACCTACCTCCAAGAGTTTTATCCAGCACCATGGGATATGATCTTAACTATGTTTTGGCAATTAAAAAAAAAGTTCAGTATTGGTGAATAGGCTTTATGTTTAGCTTATTGTGCTGTCTGAACAAGCAGAGCTAGGTATTGATATAGCCTCTTCACAGATGAGGAAACTGAGGCACGGAGAGGCTAAGTAACTTGTTTACGGATACCCCGCCACTGAGTAGAGGAAGCAGAATTTGAAATCGAGTCAGCCTGGAGCGAGAGCCTGTGCTCCTGACCGCTGTGCCGTCTGACTCCACGGCTCAGCAGCGCGAGTTCAGAGCCGCTGGCGCTGGCTCCCAGCACATCAGCTTACTTTGGATTCGTCCTCTCCCCCTTCTCCTGCAGAGTTTCCAGAACTTCTTCTCCGTTCAGAACCAGCTGGACCTTCTTATTTTCATGATCGAAAGACACCAACATGTATTCCACCTGCGGGAGACAAGAAGGGCGAGAAAGTGAACATTTCTCCAGATCCGAGGTCAGTGCAGCCTCCAGAAACCAAGCCAGGAAAGCCTGAAGGTCGGAAAGGTCCACAGCAACTGGAGACCAGCGTGCCTGCTCAGCCCGCAGCACGCAGGAGGCAGCATCCCACTGCAGTAACCTGCACAGCGGACCACCCACAGCGCTGTGCACGGACACTCACTCCCGTCCGCTTGGCGACCTACAGAAAGGCTGAGGCCACTGCTACGATGAGGTCTGCTCAGGAGGTTTGCGTTTCAAACCTAAGGTGCCTCGAACTACAGATGTACACAAGCTGCATTTTAAACTTCATTTCCTGATTCAGTTTACTAGTTTAGGAAAGTGGTTATCTGGGCATTCCTGTTAAGCAAGATTGTACCTGCTGGCAGATTCTTTAATAATCATGCTTGCTACAAAAGTCCTACTTTTTTGTGGTTGTTGTTTTTTGACACAGGGTCTTGTTACGTAGTTCGGGCTACCCTTGGACTCACTATATAGTCTAAGCTAGCTTCCAACTTGCAGCGATTGTCCTGCCTCAGCCTCCCAAGTGCTGAGATTACAGGCATGAGCCACTGTGCCTGGCAAAAGTTCTACCTGGGGAGAGTTAAACCATACTTATAAATACAACCAGCATGGAGAAGTTATTTTATGGCTTCCCACAATTTAGTTTTAGCATATCACAAATAATTTAAGACACTTCCTCACTCTGAAACAGCATAAATTTATGATAAGCACACCAGGGCATGAAATTCTAAGAATCGAGAGTTAAATACCAAAGTAAGTCCTTCCTGGGCAAAGTACAGCTAGAACCTGCATGCTTTAAATCACAATGGCTGTTGTGAAGAGAGAGGATTCTGAGTCACTCTGCACACTGAAGCGGAAAGGTATGGAACTGGGTTATCCTGAAGGCACCCTCTGCATAAGGCCCTGTGACAATGACTGCAGAGGAGACATCCTGACATCGTGTCTGGTTTATAGCACTTACAAAAGAAAAAAAGGGCAGTATTTCCACTGTTGTCCTGACAGTTCACATGAAAACTCAGATTCTCAGTCTTACACCATAACAAGAGAGAGACCTGCTTGCAGCTAAGAACAACTAGCGGGAAAAAAAATGTTGGTAACCACAGAAAACAGTAAGGCAGATTTAAACAACAGCAGAAAATAAATTTTGAGTGCACTTTTATGAATCATCCAACTGATGAGGTTAGGTTCTCATCAGAATTTTTTAGCTCAGGAAATGGTAAGAACTGGGCCTGTGAGGCAGGTATGCAGCCCAGCACAGCCCCCAGTGTCAGTTTGCGCTCGCAGGCTGCTGGGCAGCATTGCAGAGCCGTGACACCTGACCAGTGAAGCTCGTGGGAAGGAAGCCTTGCAAAGTTCCCGGGCAGGTGGGTGAGAAGATCCTGTGCATGGGAACTGAGCTTGTCTTTAAATGTGCGCAGACAGAAAAGCTGTGTCATTAACTCTTTGTTTATGGATCCTAACCTTAAACCTATCATGCAAAAGTAAATCGCATCACATATTTCACAGGTGTACAAAGAGGGTAAATCAGCTGCCCAGGGCCACAAGTGTCAGACAGGGGCTTGAACCTGTCCCACCTTGCTGCTAGGACTACAGGGGATGCTAATTCTGGTAAGGGATGAAGGGCTTTTTACAAAGTTGCTGTAAGCTCTAAGGCAATGAGAGGTTACAGTACTAGCTAACGATTACTCAAATGGATCATTCCTGCAGGAAACAGGCCAGATGTCCTAACACAGCAGCTGAGCTGCTGCACTCATATTAAACAGATGGATCTGCCTGCCTCTCAGGGCCCAGGCTGGAGGCTGTGGCATCCTAACTCCCGCAGTCCTTTAGTAGTAAGTATGCCCTCTTCACCCCCCACCTGCAACCCAGCCACCTCCCATCGACTTTCCAAGAGCTGTCCTCTCCCCCAGAGCACCTGCTTCCTTCAAGGAATACAGAGACACTTCTACTCACTGGCTTCGCGTCATTTGTCTATTTGCAACATAAGAAAGAGCTTTTGTAGCAGTTATATAGGCAAACTTGTAATAAATTGGTTGGTTTCCAAGTTTTGGGCTGGGGATTTAGCTCAGCGGTTGGAATGCTTGCCTTGCAAGCACAAAGCCCTGAGTTCGATTCCCAGCACCAAAACAAAACAAAAACAAACAAACAAAAAACCCCAACAAAAAACAAAACAAAACAAAACAAAAAACCAAAAACCAAGTTTTGAAAGGACTTGAAATCCTTAGTTTTCAAAATTGCTCAGCCCTCACATTTAAAGCATGAGTAGGGCAAAAGGACAAGAAGCTCAATTTCATTCTGAGGTCCAGTATCAGCCAAGCAGATCACACTGAAAATGTTAACAAACCAGCCTCTCCTTAATTAAAAAGTAGTTATTATCTAATCAAGCAAATGAAACAAAAACATCAGAATATTTGCCAAATGAAGGGGGGAAACAGACCTATTTTTGACATGTTGCATTTCTAACTGGAAACGTTAAGAATTTACTGAGAATTTCTCAAATTCAAAATTATGGCCTTCTAAAGTGTTCGTCCTCTACAGTGACCCTGAACTTTCCACATTAACCCTCAAAGCAGTTCTTTTTTTGGAGGGGTGCTGGGGATCAAACTCAGGGCCTTGTGCTTGCAAGGTAGGCACTGTAACCAGTGAGCTAAACCCCCAACCCCTCAAAACAGTTCTTTAACCTCTTATTTCTTGTTCTTTCACCTTCCCAACGCCGCCTCAACACATTTATGGTCATTCTCAACTTTAGTTCATACAAGCACTCACAATTAACAGTCTTCAAAAGCCAAACCAGAGCTTAAATGGGCAATCGTGATAACCCAAAGTGATACAGCAAAGCAGTGCTTTCCCAGTATGAAAACCCCAAAGCCACAGTAAGTTCCTTTACGATGTCTGGATTTTGTCTCATCCCTCATAAACTTCTCTGCATTCAATGACGATAAACAGACACAATCAAGAGAAAATAATGAGAAAAAGATACAGTGGCCCTTTCACGCCACCACATCGATTCCCAGGATTAAACATGCAATAGTCCCCTTTATCGGGGTTTTGCATCCTGTCAGTTTAGTTACCACAGTCCAAAAATATTAATATTTGTCTTGACCCTTTTGAGGGAACATAATTTTTATTTCAGTAATTGTGATACTTATTGTTAATCTCTTACTGTACCTAATTTATGAACTAAGCTTTATTACTACAGACACATAGTTACAGGAAAAACTGTACATACAGGGTTTGGTACTACCCAGGGTTTCAGGCAACTGCTGGGGGTCTTGGAACATATTCCTGAGGAGAAGGGAGATTACCGAAATCCTAACTCTGAACAGGCAGAAAACCCCAGATTTCAGCAACATCTCCTGTGTATACTGCACATGTATGCAACTGTGAAAGCATACAACCAAATGCACTGTAAATATGCTCCTTTTCTGACTGACTAATCCAATTCCATGTAATTAACACACCATCTTGGAAGTAGCAGGAAATAAACATCTCACCGCCAAGCTCTGTGCTCCACAGTACACAGATGATAGCTCCCTAGAAAGGTCTTAGGAACCCTGCTACTCCAGTTACCCTTTGATATGGAGGACAATGGACCCAACAAAAATAATCGACCTCTTTGCAAGTTACTCATGTTTTAAATACCCACACTATTTTCTATGAGAATTAAAATTCTTTGGATTTCTATTACTAAAAGGCTAACTTTTATCCCACTAGAATAAAAGTCACTAATATCTCTGACCTGCTCCCACAAGGGCAAAGATACAATAAAAACTGGAAAAAAAAATTTTAAAGTGGTTTGAAAGACATGAGGAAAAAAAGACACACATAAAACACTATTATGTACTTCGCCTCAAGTGTTCTATAGTGTTGCTAGGAACAACATGGACACAATAATCCTCCAGTCATTTAATGCAGGTTTGAACAAGGGTAATAAGGTGCTTTATGTTTATTTAAAAGTAGGCAATAAAAATAAAGAATCTTAATAGTGGGTGATGTAAGTACTGTACTCGGTACAATATTGAATATACACTGACACAAAGCAGAATACTTGTGATATTGATGTTTAAAGTAAGAGCTAATAAGTATTTAATATTTTAGGATTTACGTTACGTCTTTAAATTACAAAAAAATATTTTTCTTAGTTTTGTACATTTTGATACTCTTTATTGAGGGTGAGGGCTTCCAGAAGCTTAAGAGTTTGAGGTACTGCTAGGCATTTTATAAAACATTAATTTCTTTATTGCTATTCTCTAGAGGTGAAAACTGCTTACTCAGGAAACAATCTAGTTCCATAAGACTCAAAACTGTAACAGGCACTTTCCCATTTGGAGATGATATACTTTGAGAAAGTTCTTTTGTCAATTTATGTATAAATTAGAACAAGAAACTGCCCCACTTGAAACTAAACAGTGCCATCACGTATCCAAGCCCTGAAGAGAAGGGCCCCTCCGCGAGTCCACGCTGGAGGCAGGGAATGGGGCAAGTCCATACAGCCCAGGAAAAGTCGTGGCTGGGAGGGCCGGATGGTGCAGGGCTCTGCGTAACTCTGCCAAGAGAAGGGCATGTGTGGGCAGGGGCATGGCACCCTCTCGAAGGGTGGGCACTGGACTAACTACTCCACTCTACCCTTGGCTCTGCCAACAAAGTATGCAGTAGTTTTGATTTGCCTGAGTCCAGAGCCGTTTTGAGGGCTGAGGCTCTAGGGAGTGTAGGTGACTGACCAGTGCCCACACACTGTCCCTGCTGTCGCTCACTAGCTGTTGCTCACAGAGCCAGCAACATGAGATAGCTAAGTGACCTGTGTCAATGTACAAAGTTACCAAACAGATCTGTGCATATGTAACAACGAGGTTGAACCTCATGTAGGCTTCCCAGAGGAAACACCATTTACACCTAAGCTCCTTCCTAGACTGTGACCAGGCAACGGCAAGGCTCCTACAGGATGCCCAGGCAGCCACCACCCCGGGGAGCTGTGGGCTGGGCAGGGATACAGGCTGGCTGGGCCCTCTAGAGATCACGCCCACATGTGATTCTAGGCTCTTAAGGTCTGGGACCATGCCTCTTGGTCCAGAAGACCATGTCCTAACACAGGAAAATATGAATGAGCACTCTTGATCAGCAAGCTGCACAGCACCATTTCCATATTCAGCATGATGGCCAAACTTGGGGCACCCACTAGCCAGAGTGATGCTACCTAATTTTTAATCACCCAGAGTTACCTGGGTGACCCAAAGAGTAGCTTTGTTTTAAATAGTGGAAAACTATGTAAGGAACTCTAATTCAGATGTAATAAAATTAGACATGGCTCCAAATTTGGTTTGAGGGGGACTCAGGTTAGACATAGCCGTCTAGTAATGACACAACAAATATCACAAAAATTGTTTCAATGGTCAAGTTTTGAGCAGTTTTGGCAGGCCAGTAAGTATAAACTGGAAACTGTAATGTACTTTTCTATGATACTTTATGTATATATGGTGATACTGTAGCTTAAATTGCTGACTGTTGATATAGCAAAGTGCCTTATGTCCACAAAATGAAGTGTTTTGGTTAAGTCTAAAGTTATAGCAAATTCTTAAAATATTTCATGTATTTTTGGAGAATAGGTTTCCCCCCTACTATAAAATGTCAACTCACACCATGGAATTATACACGATACACTCTAGTGCAGGGGTGGTGAACCTATGGCATGTTATTTTTCTTTTAAGACAAAAGATGTTAACGTTATGAGTTGTTCTTTCTAAGCTAAAAACCTCAGTATTCAGGTTGCAGTATTGGCACTTTTCGATAAGTAAGTGGGTTTTGGGTGGCAGTTTGGGCACTCAGTCTCTAAAAGGTTCACCATCACTGCTCCAGGGGACGTTTAAATTTTTAGGAACAAATATAAACATGCCCCACTCTGACCTGGTCTTCTGTTGGTATGCTAGACTTGGAATCTAGCTTTCAGAGCAGGCTGCTTTTTATTTACAATATATTAATCTCAACTTTTACACTGCATAAAAATCAATGATTTTTCCCACACGATTAGGTGGAGTAACTTCCTTAAATCCCTAACTTGGCTCACAGAGAGCAAACATTCTTCACATGCCTAGATTAGTGATAGGAGAACCATGTGAAAAATGTTAAGTCTTTAAAAGAGAAAGAAAATGGGAGTTGCAGGGGAACTGCAGGGGAATTTCACAAAGGGAAAACATCCTTTACTAAGGAAATAAACGAACACATTATGCTGTCCATTGTGGTAGCCACCAGGCATGGGTGGTTATAAATGATTTTAAGGTAATTAACAACATTTAAATAATTCAATTTTGTAGTCCCTATTAGACAGTGCAGAATAGAACATACCTGTTCATGCAAAAAACTGTATCGAACAGCACTGGACTAAAACACAGGAAAAACCACACCTGGGAATGATTTCTCCCGGACACACTCATGCTGGCAGAAAGGAAAACCTTCAGTATGGACCTGCTTGCTCATGCCTCACTGGTGGTGCAAGTGATCTGTGCTCGGGGGATCTGAATTCACAGTGGCTAAGGACTCACTTGACAGTACTTCTGACGTGTCCAAAGCCCACGCAGGCATGCCTACCTTACTCCTGAACCTAACCAGGTTTCTCACACAACTCCGAAAGGTAGCACAGCAAGTTAGCAGACTGACATCGGTTGTGGTCACCAAGATAACATAGGCACTTTGCAATATGAAACCTTCATGAAAACCTTAGTCACTCACCCTCAGAAGGGCAGCACAGGGCTCCCATTTAGGAACTGTACCTCGATGTTGGAACAGATTTTCCCAAAAGAGAAATTCTAACTAGCTTGAGACAGAATGCAGAAGATTTAGATACATTAATTAAATTCACTCCCTGCCATATTTGGCACCATGCTGAAGAGCGAAAATCTAAAGCTCTGGACTTGGAGTTCTGACTCTGGCCCCCACCTACAGCCCCAGGAAGTGCTCAGCCCCTGCTGTACAGTTAGCAAGCGGGTCAGCCCAACACTTTTATAGAGGGCTCATCCTGAACCTGCCTGTTCACTAGGCCACCTGCCAGCAGAAGCTTAGCTGGTAAAGCTGCAGTCACATTACTTAGCATCCGTCCTGGGGACCGAAACGTTCACCAAGCATATTCAGTAGTGCTGTTTTGAGCATGCTGGCATTTCATTCAGGCCAGCTGGTAATAAAAAATGCCGAAGTCTGCATCTATGGTTCTAAAATACACTCATTTTCATTATAAAAAACAGCTACTTCCTGTACTACCACAATCCCTTCCTCTACTCTTTCTTCTTTCCCTTTCTACTTTCGGATTGGAGCCTATTAAAACTGCCACAGGCTGGGGATTTAGCTCAGTGGTAGAGTCCTGAGCACCAAAAACCACCCACCCACCCAAAGTGTTCTGAGTTCCTGTCTTTCTGCCTGTGTGGTGGAGCAGTGAAGATGCAGGCAATCAAATCGAGTCTTGGCTGCGTGTTTTCTTCAGTAAACTGAAGACAATACCTGCAGGAGCATCACCAGAGAGTATGACATTAAATCATGAACGTCAAGTGCCTAACAGTATTCAGCAGAGTGGCACTCAAAGATCAATGGGTTTAAATTACGAACCATCTTATAAGTGTTTTTTCAAAGACTGGTTTCAACTTTAGTGTGCCATGGTGGGTTGTGATCAACACTATAAAATTCTTTTAAAGGAGCATTTTTTGTGTGTGTGTGTCAGGGATCGAACTTGGGCCCTTGTGCTTGCAAGGCAAGCACTTTAACCACTGTGCTAAATCCCCAGCCCTAAAGGAGCAGAATAAAATACCAGAATATATTTCTCATGGAAAGGGAGTTCCTGTTTCACAAAAGTAATGTTTGCAAGGCATTGGTTTTAGGTGCTCTGGGCGTGGGCACAAGTGGAAGTTTCCATGTGAACACTGCTGGCCTATCCAGACTCGGGTTCTTCCCCAGGCAGGTCAGTCTGAGCTGCCTGAGGCCTTCCCGCAGCTCAGTCAGCAAATACCTGATGACCCTCCCAGGGAACACCAGGGCTCATCTTCTCAACCTTCTCACTCCACCACCTCACCGGCCTGGTCTCTACCTGCTTGTCCAACAATGCCTTCCCAGGGCCTTTGAAGATCTCTGTTCCTCTGCCTGAAAGGCTTCTCTTCAGCCCTCAGAGAGCTTGTTGCCCAAGTGCTATCTCTTCAGAGAAACCTCTGCTGACCACAAGGTGATCCCCTCCCCAGCCCTACCTAAGAAGAGCCACCGTACTTGTACCAAATGTAACCCTGGTACCTGCTCTGCACGGCCACGAAGGCCATCTCATTCAAGGGCCTCATGGCAAAGTATGCTCTCTTAAACAGTTTTTGTGTATCAGTGAGTGGGAATTTTTCTAAAAGTGACATCCTCTTTTGCTACCAATTACAAGATACTAATGCTTTCTTTCTTTCTTTTTTTTTTTTTTTTTTACGACTTTGGACTTCATTAGCAATTCATTTAACTAGATACAGCAAAGCAATACCCTTGGGGCATACATGGTGGCTTTTGTTTTGTTTTCCAGCTGTTCTTCCAGGTTGGTTCCTCTTATTTCTGCCTGAGTTCCTGAAGTTCATCCTGAGCTGACAGGCTGGGTAACAGAGCTACAAGACCTGTGCATGAAGTAGATGATCTGGGGAGGGCCTGAGACACACTTCCGGAAGCACACCGCATGAACTCTGTGCTCGGAGGACTTTTGCTTACTTCCTAGTTCTCGATGTATTTGAATAGCAAAGTCAACAACACATCACAACCCCAGGTCTACTACAGTCGCCATGGCAGACCTAGCTCAGCATCAGCCAGGCCCTGGAAAAGTTGTTCCACAGTATCAAAGTTTCCAAGGCCATGGTCTGGTGAACAGGTCAACGTTTACAGGGGGAGGGGAAGGAAGCACCTCCACAGGGCCTCTTCCCAATTGTCTGAGGGTGGGTTAGTCCTCAGAGCATTTACCTCAGGAGGCTGTCTGTCTGTTGTTAGGTTTCTAGTGTTTCTAGCAGGTCACTGCTGCAATCCCTAACTCTTTCGAACACTTCAGAGAAGGGCCAGCCAGTTTTCACAGCCACTACAAGACCTTTCCCACCTTTGTGAAACTCTGCAAACCCCAGCTTATAACTTCTACGGCTAATCCAAATGGGGCCGAATCATACCCCAGATTTGCATCAGCTTCCAGGAAAGGGGTCACAGAGCCTCCCACATTAGGGCTTTGTCTTAATTCTGTTAAATCAGCATGTAGTTCAAAAAGAAAGGAGTTAACTGAAGCCAAAGCCAAAATAATCTGGCAGGAAAGGAACAAAAACAACAATGGGTCTTCATGAACATTTGTGTAATCAGGAACATCTGCTTTAGGGGTTCTTTTGTAATCTTACTGTGGAAATCAGTTCAACTATCAAATCCTGGCCATAACAGACCCAAAAACCCAAGAATACGGGAAGTTCCTTAGACAGTATCCAACCGAGCAGAACCATGGCCATAGGAATGATGAGAACAGACCAATCCAGATAACCAAGTTTCCTGGTTACCTATACAGATGTATCAAAAATAAACTCTTCCGGCTAGGGAGATAGCTCAGTGGTGTAGCACCTGCCTTGCATGTGCGAAGCCCTGGGTTCTACATCAAGCAATGTAAATAATATTAACAGTACTAAACAAAAAATAAAACCTGGCTAGAGTTGAGGGTTATTACATGCATCCTATCTTTTTACACAACGTCTGAGAAACACAGGTTTAAGTGGAGATTCAGTGCCACTGTTCTAACATGCTCAACCCACTACATTCAATTTCACATACAACAGGCCCAGGCACTTACTAGTAAGTGGCCATAGAAAGGCTATTTAAATGATCCTAAAGTATATGCAATTCCTAGTCCAAGTCCAGTTCTTTCTAAAAATTATAATCAGGATTCCAAGGATCATTTGAGCCATAAAAACACGCACGAGCTTTTGACATTTATTTCAGCTGGAAACCCACTTTTGCTCTTCTCTGAGTCCTTGACACATTCAGAATAACTGCTGCTAGCGCCCCCAGTGCCTGCCCAACTGTAAGTCCAGGGCTTCATTCAGGTTTCTCCCTTCCTGTTTCTCAAAAGCCTGCCACCATTCTTCCCACACACGGGAGTCCCACTACCTCTGTGCAATTAGAGACAGCCCATTCCAAATGTCAGCGAGGACGTACATGGACTGGAACTGGTGTACCCTGCTGGTGAGAATGCAAAATGGTAGAACCCCTCTGGAAAAATGTGGCAGTTTCCTTAAAAAATTAAGAACACACCACTGTAGGTAATAACTAAAATAAAGCAAAGCACAAGACCATACAAAGATCTGTAGACTAACGTTCACAGAAATTTTATTCGTAATGGCTAAAAACCAGATACAACACAGATGGCGAATAAACAAATGATGGTATACCTATAAAACGGAGTAAAACTCACCAAGTAAAAGAAGTAACCTGCTGATACACACAACATGGATGAATCTCCAAAGATTTACGCCAAGTTAAAAAAGTCAGACTAAGTTGGGTGTGGTGGTGCACACCTGTAGTCCCAGCTACTTGGGAGCCTGAGGCAGGAGGATCACTTGAGCCCAAGAGTTTGAGGTCAACCTGGGCAACAGAATGAGATCTTGTTTCTTTAAAAAGAAAACAAAAAGACCAAAACTATATCCTGCAAGATTTCCTAGATATAAAAATCTAGGAGATAGAAACTAAGTTATAGTGGCAGAAAGCGGAACAGTGGTTGCCTGGGGTGGGGAAAGGGAGGAATTACAAAGGGACAGAGAATATTTCTGGGGAGAACAGATACATTCATTAGCTTGGCTGTGGTGATGGTTTGCATGTATATACATATATTCAAATTTATCAGCAGCCGTGGAGGTCAGTAGTGCTCTTGAGGCCCCAGGTTTAATCCCTGGCACCAAAAAATGAAACAGGACAAAAATCTTACAATTGCACCTTTAAATAAAAGTAGTTTATAGTCTGTCAATTACAATCCAATAAACCTGTTAAAACGTTAAGAGAAAACCACACTTGGTTTATATCATTAACACATAAACAGGGAATACTAATTAGCGAGGTTACTAGAATATGGCTCATCCAATAACACCAGCAACATCAGTAATGCATCACATGCGGTTTCCTAATAACAATATACTCAGATGCATGAGTGAGTTCAAAAACACCAGGTCTGATGTTAAGAGGCTCCATCCTTACTGGGATATCTATTCTCAGGATATGAGGTCTTACTGAACTTCATCTAGGTTTAAGCTTCAAAGTGGAGCTGAGCTACAGAGTTCAAGTAATAAATACACTTGCTAATATTTCTTTTCCTCTTCCTTTCTTCTCTTCTTCCTTGTGGTGCTACAGATAGAACCCAAGGCCTCAGGACAGGCAGGCAGGCACTCCGCCACTGAGCCACGCCCCAGCCTGGCAGACAGCTCTAGACAGAAAGGCATTCAAATGGAGAAATTCAGTAGCTGTATGGTACAGTCACAGAAACTGAGGAGTCAAGTGTGGGATAGTAATAAACTCTTTTCTTCTACTCTATTACCCTCACTCACACTTTTAAAGTAGTTAACCCTCTACTTACCCAGAATCATATAAAGACCTCCACAAACCGGCCACACCTATTCACTGTGCTTAGACCACCCAAAACGCATATAAACCTGCACACACTGTCAAACAGTATTTCTCATCTTTCTTCCTTTGTTACACTCTTGCCTCAAGTGCTTTTTCATCTACTTAATAACCACCTTTTTTTGCACCATACTGAGGACTGAACCCAGGCTCTTCCCACCAAGCTACATTCCTAGGCAGCCCCCCACCCCCTTTTTTTGTTTTTTTGGGGCAAGGTGTCACTGTATAGTTCAAGCTGGCCTCAAACTCACTGTATTTATTGCCCAGGCTGGCCTCAAACTCGAGGCGATCCTCTAGACTCAGCCTCCTGATTACAGGTTTATACGACCACACTTGGCCTCCCAACACTTTTTTAATTCTGAGACATGGTCTCACTAAGTTGTCCAGGCTGGGATTGAACTTCTGATCCTCCTGCCTCAGCCTCCTAAAGTGCGAGGACTTTTCAGTGTGTGACCACACATTCTTTAAAGCAGTTTCTCAAAGGTGGGATCTAAGAACCTGAAATGTTCCTCTTATTCTCCCCTACCGACACACACACATAACTACAAACACATACATCTGCTAAAGGACACAAGAACTTGTGGAGTGATGGCAATGTTCCATAAATGTTTTGGATTTACATACACCGAACACTCTGCCTATGGTGGCTGATGACTGCTGATGTGTACTTAAGTCACTAAACTGTACATTTTAAATAGATGTATATTAATTTTGTATATAACATTAATTTCATATGTAAATTACAATTCAATGAAATTCGTTTAAAAAGAAAATCCACACAAAACTATTTAACACACACAAGAACAGAAGGAAACAAAACACACACATACAAAGAAACAAAGCAAAAGTGAGAGGAACGTGGGAAGCAGTAGTCTACCTCACATTCGAGGCAAGGTTAAAATTGCAGCTTTGATTCTTATTAAGCACTCAGGTCAGTTATCCGGTTTCCTAACTCTCAAAGGAGGAAACTTTTGGCTAAGGAGGGAACTCTGGGAAAAACCACCAGAAAACACCAACCACGTCTAACTCTTTTTGTCCCTTGATTTCACCACTGTTTAAATTCAGGTCAAGAAATGCTACCGAATCAATGCCTAGTGAGCTAAAGAGAAAGAGGCAGTAACTTTGTTTTTTGTCCCGAAGAGTACACAATTATATATATAATGACCTGTGGAAGAAACCTGAATCTTTGTGATGATGGTTAAGAATTAATTTGTGGTCAATATCTTATTCTAAGAAGTCAAAAATGCATTTTAATGCAATTTAGATTTTGAAATGCAATTT
The DNA here is from genome assembly GCA_004026905.1 of Hystrix cristata. Lineage (NCBI taxonomy): Eukaryota > Metazoa > Chordata > Mammalia > Rodentia > Hystricidae > Hystrix > Hystrix cristata. The sequence goes on along the minus strand of PVJO010008956.1, from coordinate 10,878 downwards.
AAAATCTCACTTAAATTACTAAGCTAATGGAGTATAATATCTGACTAACTGGGAAAAAACCCTACATATTTTCAATGCCTCATTCTCCAGTGAACAGGGCTATTAAATGAGATGGATATATTTACATTTCCAAGTAAACATTTAAGCTGTCATAAGGAGTCCTAACAGCACTTGTAAACCACTTCACCAGAATTATCCAATTTAATCTCAATATAATACTATAAGGAAAGTATAACAGTCCCCATTTTATAGATGACAAAACAGGTTGAGAGAATAAGCAATTTGTCCAGAGGCACTCAGAACTTTCAAGTAGACTCAACTGACTATGCTTTTTGTTTGTTCTAGATTTATAATTCAGGGCCATACAACTAGAATCATAAGCTTACTTATTAGCAAGTTATACATCTTCTAAATAGTCAATTAAGTATTCTAGACTATAACATAGGCAAACCTGAAGTTCAGATTCAACTAACAAGCCAGGCTTTGTTAAATCCAATTTGAGTTTCGTTTTATCCATGGCAACACATTCATAAATATTAAGTTAATCAGAAGACAATTTATATTCTTGCCTTTGAGAAACATTGTACTGGGTTAAAGAGCTAGAAAAATAATGCTTTAGAGTGCTGTTTTCTTTTACCACCACAACCTATACAGTTCGAACGCTGTAAAGGAGATTTATAAATAACCCCAAATCTTACAATGTATGTAAAATATGGAGCTGTAGTCACAGATTTCAATTCTGATGATGCCTCTGCCCCCAAATACCTGGAAAAGGCTGGCAGGCTGCTGCGTGGTATGATTAGGAAACCTCAAGAGTGATTTTCATCATATCCACATCATAGATTTCTTTTCCAGATCCACCTTTTAAAATGTACAAACCAAGTTATAAACACAATGTGTGTCTGCAAACTGTGTGTGTGCGGTGCAAGGACAGTACCATGCTTACTTCCCTGCATTTCCAGCAGGCAGCAGAGCACCCAGGAGTAACGCCCACCCCTGTCCCCATCATCCCCCATCCTGGTACTCCTGGCACCTGGGAGTCAGAACTTCTATTTCTCACACAAACAACACAGCTGGACCTGTCATATTAAAGGTGAAACAGACATCTGTGGGCTGACCTGGGAATCTACCCAACAGGAAGTGTTTCTGCGTTCCTCTGAAGCCTGCATACACAGGCCTTTACAAAACAACCCATTTTACTAGTGACTGGCCGCACCTCTAGGTGAATTTCGGAGTTAACATATTCTGGTTTGAAACATGTACATCATTAATTGAAATATGTGCATTATTAAAATATTATTCAAACTGTAGAAGTTGGAAGGGATAAGACAAAGTCCAACCCTCTCATTTTCAAATCAAGAGACTGTGGCTCATGATCACATAGGGAGTTTGGAAGACCTTGGACTGGAACACAAACTGAACCCTAAATCCAGGGTTCCTTCTGATGCCAAGGTACAAATATTGCCCTAATATGTAAGGCTGAGCATTCCTAAAGTGCAGGCCCTCTTCCACTATACCTATGACCAGTTTTAAGGTTTTGTTGTTGTTTTTTAAACCAAATTCATGGCCTTGTAAGCACATCAAACCCTGAAATTATTATTTATCAAGTCCATACAGTCCAACGTATCAGAGCCAGGCCACTCCTCTCTGCCCAGCATGGCCGTCCTGCATCTCCAGGGCCACCCTGCTCACCACACCCTTCTCAGTTTTATCTGCTCAGCCTGCTTCTCAGTTACTTCCCAAGTGTCTGCAGTCAGATAAGCTCATCTGCTGCTGGGCCATCTAGGTTTCTAAGCAGGTCTGCAGACCCACATTCAGAGTACAGGCTGTGAGTTCCTACCATGTGCATTCATGTCCACAAGGATCACCTCCTCCAGGAAGCCCTCCGGAATACATCAGCCACTCCTTTAACTGTGAACCTCATTAAGAAATGGTGTACACGCAATACACCCCTTTCAAACACACTCTCAAATAACTCGAACATTTAACACAATAGCCTTACCATGTAGGATAATTAAAATTCTTCATTTGATTCCATTTCATTTTCAAAAAGCCCTGGTTGACAAAGAGAGATTAGCATTCCAACGTAGGCTGCAGAGCTATTCACAAGAGTGAGATGTGGAAACAACGTACACATTTGTATATGAAAGAACGGATAAAAATAATGTGGAATATTATTTGACCTTAAAAGAAATCTTGCCATATGTGACAACTTGGAAAGATTTCATGTTAAGTAAAACAAACCTGTCACAGAAGGACAAAACTATTCTTTCAGTTCACTTAGAGAAGGTATCTAAAATACACTCCCAGAATCAGAGTGTAGGACAGTGGTGGCCGGGGCTAGGGTGAGGGGGAAATGAAGAGTTACTAATCAATCACCATGAAGTCTTAATTACGCAAGCTGAACAAATTGCAGAGACCTGCACAACCCTGTTCCTGTTGTTAACAATACTGTACAGCACACTGCAAAAAGGAGATCTCATGATCTTACCTATGAAAAAAAGTCCCTGTTAGGATCATCTGTATTTCTCAACCCACTAATGGATCACAAACTGCAGTTCAAAAAAATCATGTTCTATCTAAAAGAGGAGGCTGGAGAAATAGACAGAGGTTATCTGCAAATAGTTGGGTGGGTGAGTGAACCAACATAGCTGGGGACAGACAGTGGCCTCACTGAAGAGCCAGTCAAGGGTGTGGAGTAGGCACAGCATCTTTCTTTCTAACCACTCAGGCAGCCTCCACAATCCTAACCTTCTCCCTCCTGTCAGGATGCCTCTTTCCAACTGTCAACATTTTTTTGGAAGGGTGCTGGGGATCAAACTCAGGGCATTGTGCTTGTGAGGCAAGCACTCTAACCACTGAGCTAAATCCCCAACCCTCCAACTGTCAACATTTGAAAGCAAGAATGGTATTCCTGAAAACTTTACATTCTGCCCACAGCCATGACTGAAGCAAAATTTAATGCATCAGTAAGTGAACAGATTTTTCCATCTAAGATAACTTTTTACTTTAAGCTTTCTGTAAACAATGAACTCTGCACTCTGAAGGATGCAAATTTGCTAGATAGTGGGGCACAAAGGAAGGTATGAGAAAGCAAAGAATCTCAGGAGATAGAGAAGATCAATCAGAAAATAGTAAAATGGTGGCCAGAGAAGAAGCATCTCAAGACAAGTTTTTAAAAAATCTTATCTGTAGCTTTGTATTTGATTTATGAAACAATACCTGGAACATGGAACTTAAAAACGCAATCTCAAAAAACACTCATGAAAGGACTTCTCTGACATACTTCTATGTAAGAACAGCCCTATACACTGAGTTCTGATTCTTGACAGATCTGCCAGGTATCATCTTTCCAAGAAGTGCTGTCACATGGCCTATATTTTCCCCTTAGAAAAGCAAAATACAAGTACTACACATTACCACTCTTTCCACTTCCCTTGACCTTTGAGGGTGGGGAGGCCAACCTATTACTACTAACCCTGTCTCCTCGAAAGCCTGTGCAAGTGGAGACACAGATATCTTACTTCAAGGCCCCACTCTGAGTTCTTTTATTGTGTTTATTCAACAACTGCAGGTTGTTTAAATGGGTAGTTCTAGCTGTGCGTGTGTGATGCATGCCTGTAACCCAGCACTCTGTGAGGCTAAGACAAGAGGGTCCCAAGACTGATCCCAGCCTGGGCAACTCAGTGAGATCCTGCCTCAATAAAAAAGAACAAAAGAATCCTCAAAAAGGGGGTTGGGGGGAAAAAAAGGATTGGAAATGTACCTCAGTGCAAAAGGGTTCTGAGTTCAAGCCCTAGGAAGGGGTGGAGAGATTACTTCTAAATGCTCTTCCTGTCAACAGGAGAAAGAAACACTTTTCAAAAGAGGAAGACTAGGGATTCTGGGAGGGTCGGGTGTGAATGAAGATGTGCAGGGAGGAGTCATCTCTAGAGAGATCTTTGCACAGCTGTCCTGAGTCTCCACTGATG